>PVKS010027790.1:0-27146 GCA_004027875.1 Aplodontia rufa
TCATTGTCACTGAGCACAGGGGCGAGTAGTCCCAGGGGTGCAACAATAATTAGGAGAAAACTTACAACTTGAACTCCAGAAAAGAGACAAGAGTGAGACAGCTTGGCTGAGCCTTCTGCACAAAGCGCTGCAGAAGGAATAGAAAGTCCAAGAAAATCTACAGAAGGAATTTATTGCAAATGACTTTTTAACCAGGGGGAGATTGAATATCATTGTTCCCCGGCTCCGTTTAAGTGTGAGAAGCAGACATTGTAAGATGGCACGATAAGCCATCTGCCTCCGAGGAGACTTTTATCACTCTCAGTACCAGGCTCTGAGCTCTACCCTAGGCACTTCCAGCTCCTACCCCACCGTGTCTGCAAGAGGGGGCGGAACAGAGGGGTGTTGAGGGCATCATCTCTGGCCACGCGCGCAGCCCTGGCAAGAATCTCACAGGAATTCATCAGAGGCCATTTTCTTTCACCTGCGCCATTTCTGTGTGCTAAGGACATTGTTACTTGTTTTTTTTTTTTTAGTTTACAAATAGAAAGCTTAAAAATCTGTCAGAAAAGAGCTGCGTGCACTTGTGTCCTAAAGCTGCTCTTGTGCATTCACAGCACCCTGACCCCCAGGTCCCAGGGCTGATGGGGCAATGGTGGTTTCCTGATAACACATAAAGAGAGTTTCTAAAACTATGTGCCGAGCAGGTGGCACATTATTCTGTTGTCAAAGATTTGATTCGCTGGGTGAACCCTGGTGCAAAACTCATTTTAATAAAATTCTTCCGAAAATCATACCTGGAAAAAAAAAATACGTGATCCGTATGCTTCTTAGCAACTGTCCAGGAGTGCACTAAGCCGTAATTACTTCCAAAAACTAAACTTTCCCAAAAAACAGTTTTGTGTGAATAAAAGAAATAAAAGTTACCAGGATTTAGATGAGCAAGGATAACTGAATTAATAATGCTCATCTTTTATTAAACAATACAATCTGCATAAGAAGTTTGTTGTACTAGCTTGGGTAAACACAGCTCAAGTATTTTGCATTATTGCAGAAATGACTGGGCTATGACAATTTAATGATATTTTGCAAAACCACAATTTTTCTGGGGCTCACTAGGTGTTTTTCTTAACTTCAAAACCATCTGAGACCAGCCTCCACAGACAGGGCTTTGCAGATAGCCGTAGAGTTTCACCGCATCCCCTATCAATCAGTCCCACACAGACGAGTTTCTGGATGAGGAATCAGAACCCTCAGCACCGGGGGACAAAGGCAGATTCCCCTGGTGCTTGTCTCCGCTGTGAATTCAGATCCCTGAGCAGTCACAGGGCAGGACACTCCCCTCATGTGGATTTCTGAGCCCAGAAAACACTTGGCGGACAAGGCTTTTTAACGATTCTTGATTTCCATAATGAGTGTGATTCCACAGACACTAATCCAGAGAGAAAGCAAGATTTACAGATGTTTCAGAAAAACCACAGGAAGCGGTCAGCTTCTGCCAAGATGGCTGTCCTGGGACTCACTCACGTTTATCAGACTCCAAAACCTGCTTATCCTCATCAAGACTCCCTTTAACTTCTCACACAGGAAGCGGGATCTTTTCATTGAAAGTGGGGAAGGCTTCCAGAAAAAGTATGTGTGATTTTTAGAAGCTGCATTTTGGGGAATTAGCCAAAGGAAAGGATTTGTCTCTAAGTGGAGATGCACTTCCATCAGAAAATGCATTGGCCTGGTCGTGACGCTGATCTCTATTTCAGTGGCCCCAGATGTGGACACCGCACTGGCAGCTACAGCGGCTTGCGTGGATCATCCTGGCCATCTAGAGGCCAGCCTCCTACTCCATTCTCAACCACTGTCCGCGTGTGACTTGTCCTCATGGACACAAGGTGGCTGCACTATCTGCAGACATCACAGTTGTATTTCAAGAAAGAAAAAAGTAGAGAGAATAAAGTATCTTCTATTAAAACATGTTTGGGTTTAGTTTTTGTTTTTGTTTTGATGAGAGTCTAGGGGAAAGAATCTCTTCTGAAGACATCCATTTTACTGACAGTGGTATAGTATGCTCGAATTGAATCCCGTGGCTGAACCGGTAATGTTTTGGGCTTCGTTTTGTTTTGTTTCTGCTTTTTTGTTTGTGTTTGGTTGGTGGGTGGGTGGGGGTTGTTTGTTTGATTTGGTTTTCATTCTGTATAACAGAAGAAGACAGGGAAAAGAGGAGATGGTGAAGGCAGCTTTGGGAAGGTCAATCCACACTGTCCTACACAGGTCTTGAACTTGGAAATAAGTAGTGCTTCTAGGGTCCCAGGAGAACGAATCAACATAGCGCGTTTTACTATGGATTGAATCTGATTTCGAGGTACTTTAGGGACTGTCTCCAAAAACGATTTTAACCAATGAAGTTCCTTAGTTCCTCTTCTCTATTCCCCACTCATTCGTTTTCCTGATGTATTTCCTGGCCCTTGGAGAAGGGGATGCTGTGTTATGCAAAGCCTTGTCCGCTCTCATTGGTGCAGCGGCTGTTCTGAAGCAGACATTGCATGAATGTTGAACATCTGACTATTAAGAGTCCAGAGCACACGGCAACTTGAGACTGTTTTGGAGAAGTGTATCCTTTGAAATCAGTTGCAATACACAAAAGTTGAGCTGAACGCACGGTGACAGATAGAAGCCGTCCAAAGGAAGAAAAGGAAGATAGGAAAGAAAGGAAGGGGAACTGGTAGCACCAGTGAGTGCCTGGCATTTGGGCTCCATTTGAAAATGAAGGGCTTTGTTTCTGGGTGGGGCAGACTAAGGGGCCGTCATTGTCTGTCCTTCAACAAGCAGGACAGGAAAAGCTCATGAAATCAGCAATGAGTGTCTGCGATCCCCAAGCGATGGGAGCAGACGGCCCTGTGACAGCACCCATGGGCCCCGGGACTCTTCCTCGCTGCAGCACCTGAAGGGAAACTGAGGTAGAGGCTGGAGGATTCCCCGAGCTGAGGACGCAGAGCTGACCTGTGACAAGACTGGAGAAGCTGGGGCTCAGCAGGAGGAGGATTGAGGGAGGGGGCGCTGCAGAGCCCACATGGGGCCCTGGGTGTGGAATGAGGTCCTGATGCCCCCCCAAGCTGGGGCTGAACGACCATGCGAACTTGTGAGAGCAGAGCCTGGCACTCGAGCACGGGGTCCAGTGCCACTCCCAGACTGGAAAGCTTCGTTGTCTAAGGGGCATTGATTGAGAGGACACTCAGGGGTCTTGCTCCAGAGGCAGAGTATAGTTAGCTGTGCACCGAGCCTGCTCTGGACTCCCAAAAGCATCACAAGAGCATGACCCAGACAGGTGAAATGTCACAAGAGCATGACCCGGACAGGTGAAATGTCACAAGGGTGTGACCCGGACAGGTGAAATGTCACAAGGGTGTGACCCAGAGAGGTGAAATGTCACAAGGGTGTGACCCAGAGAGGTGAAATGTCACAAGGGTGTGACCTGCATGGGTGAACTGATTCCAAGCAGCTTCGCCGCATCCCTGCACTACACTGAAGAGGTGAGGGAATAGGAAACACCTGGACAAACAGCAGCCTTCCCATGGGCTGGTGCCCGAGCACAGATCGGCAGCATGGAGAGAGACGAGGAGAACGCGGTGGTAACGGGCAGGAGAGGCGCCGGGCACTGCAGCAGGAGTCAGCAGCGCCAAGCAGCCGCTAAGGACTGAATGCGCTCAAAGCCTTCGCCAGAGGCGGGGAAGGCTAAAGACACACTGAGCTTTCCAGGAAGGAAACTGCAGATTCCTGCGGCAAGAGCACATGGAAAGGGCCGCCTGGTAATCAGACTTCCAGCTTTATTAAGAAGCCCAGTGAAGCAGCCCAGATCCGCACTCAAAGATAAAGATTCCCCGAAAGGGAAAGTGCATCCCTGAGCCTGGGACAACGGCAGTATGAGGGACAGGTGAGCAAGGGGAAATAACTGAAGAAGGAACGGCCTGGGCCCTGCAGACTTCATGACAGCAGCGAGCCCACAAACCCCAGGCCCTCAGGACCCAGCACCGCAGGAAACCCTGGGTGGTCAGAGAAGCCCATGGACCGCAGCCACGCAGAATTCAATCCTTCCCAGCTGCAGAAATGCAGTGACGCGGCTCACAGGGGTGCATTTGGATAAACTGCCTTCCTCGTCTTCTAAACCTGTTCTAATCTACAGAGGTGGCTCCCTGTGTTAGCAGCCACTCAGGTGAGGAAACCTTCAGGTTGACAGGAGCGTCCTGCACTGAGTGACACTGGTGGCAAAGCTCCCCGAGCCTCTGTGGCTTTGGCTGTGTAAATGCCCAGGTGGAAGCGAACCCAGGGGGTACCACCTGCCCACTCTGCTTCAATTCTGCCTCTAGGTTAGGTGACCTCAGTCATGTGATTAACAGCTGTCCCTCTCCTGGGTATTTTCCCAGAGGAGTTAGAATCAGCACATTGCAGCGACACAGCAAAATCTACAATAGCTCAATTTACAATAGCTAAATTATGGAACCAACCCCGATGCCCCTCACTGGACGAGTGGATCCAGAAGCTCTGGTGTATATACACCACGGAGCTCCACTCAGCTATTAGAAGCAGCGATATCGCAGCCTTTGAAGGTAAATGGATGGCACTGGAAGAAATCATGCTGAGTGAAGTCAGCCAAACCTACAAAGTCAAGGACCAAATGTTTTCACTCATTTGTGGAGGCTGGAGCTGGACCCAGGCCTGGGTGAAAGGAGGTCAGACTCATGTATTAGTCCCAGCAAAGGCGAAGCAACACATAATCTAGGGCAATCGTAGATATGTATTGGAAACGAGGGGGAGGGAGCAGGTGGGAAAGGGGAGAGGGAGACAGAATACGAAGGGATCTAGTAGGTGATTTGTGATTTAAGAACATATGCATATCATATTGTTACTTTATATGCATTTTTGTTTATTCAATAATGAAATTTCTTAATAAAAATTTTTATTGAAAAGAAAAAAAAACCCTTACATTGAGATTCCACCTGGCCACTTGGACATCAACCTCAGGCTAAATGCAGAGGGAATTGGTTTCAGAGCCTGAGTTCTGCTGGAAGGGGAGTCTGGGTCACATTCCGTTTCTGATGTTAGCTGTGTCACTGGGTCAGTCACTGAAATGCTCTGTGCCTCGCGTCTTCGTCTGTAAACCAGGATCAAAGCATCAACACTGTGAGGAGGAGAGGTAGGTGTCTTTATGTGTGTTGAGGCGCAGTGCTGAGTCGTTAAAAGAGCCTGTTTGTGCTGCCATCGTCACAAGCCTGTTTCCTATGGGTCAATTCCTCTGTATTAGTCAACCTCACCAGATCCTGTTCCCCGCCTCCTGGCTCTCCAATGGCAGGCTGTTACTTGTCTTCCCCTTTCCTTGGTTGGGGGAGCGAGGAGCAGATATATGCCACAGCCCACAAAGGAAGGACTTTCTTTTTAAATCGGGTACAGTATCCTCACCCTGCCTCAACGCCGCTCTCGGAGTTTGCAGATGTTAGCAATACTTCCCTGACGTTCCACCTGTCGCCATCCTCAGCCACTTAGAAAAGTGTGCTGTCCCTTCTCCGTCGAGGTGTCATGTACGTGGGATGTGATCTATCCTTGTCAGTGTGCATTTCGTGCTTGGACAAATACGCGCAGTTGTGCAATCTCCACACTCAAAGCGGAGTCACCACATTTCCCTAAAACCCCTGCGTTTTTCCTCCAATACAATATCCGAGGAATTCTGCACTCCCTGGACCCCCAGCCTGCTGTTGGGGTTTATTCTCTTTCCCTCTGATTTCCCTGCCCACGAGTGTCATGGAAACACAAGACGAGGGGACACTGCTCGAGGCTCCGTTGTGTATGTTCATCAAGGCAAGAGTCACTCCTTTCTGCGCAGCGTGGAGGGCACACTACTAACGGTTATGGAAACGCCAATGAAAATGGCATCGAGGGGCCACTCTCCCTGCTGGACGAAGATTCTGCAGCCGCCCCTAGCTTCACCCAGATCTGGGTTAGCAAGGACAGGAAGAGCCACTTAGGAAAATGGCCTGAAGCTTCCCAAAGGTCAAGTGCACACCCACCCTCCAGCCACCCAACCTCGCCTCTCGGTATTGACTCAAGACGAAACAAGCCAGGCACACGGGGGCACGCCTGTAATAGCAGCAGCTTGGGAGGCTGAGGCAGGAGGATCACGCGTTCAAAGGCAGCCTCAGCAACTTAGGGAGACCCTGTCTAGAAAGAAAAAGGTCTGGGATGTGGCTCACTGGGTAAGCAACTCTGGGCTCAATCCCTGGTACCAAAAATTAAAAAGAGAGAGAGAAAAAGAAATGAAAGTGTAGGTTCATGTGAACATCCGTACCATACTGTGTGACTTATTTAGAATACGTCCAAACTGGGGAATCATGCACAGGTTTAGGTACACGCATTCAAAGGCCACTCAGGAGGAAAAGCAGCGCACCCCTCATGCAGGCCTGCACCCTCCGTCCACCCCTCTAGTGCGCAGCGACAAGGGGGAGGTGTAGACTTTTCTATCGCTGTTGTGATGATTGGCAGTAGTGTCTGGCATTTGATTGGCACTGGATAGCAACTGTTGAAATGGAGCTAACGCCTCCAGAATCTACAGAAGGCTGAAGAGCCAGGAGTGGAGGACACCGCCGGGCAAGAGAGACGCTGCTCTTCACCAGCGTGGAGTGGAGTCTGCACTCCCCCTGCCACCCAGGACCCTCACCCAGGGACACCACCCCTGGTGCCCTTAGAAGATGGTGGTCTCTGCCCCCCATCCAGGTGACTCCCACCAGGCCTCCTGTTCCACGTGGCCACCTTCCCTGTGTGTGACGTCCACAGGAGAACAGCAGAAAAAGCTAATGAGAGTTTTTCTTTACCTTGAAGAACACGAGTTCATGAAGCAGGAAATCCCCCAGACATAAACGCTGAATTAATAAAGGATTGAGGGTTTAGTAGAACTATCACGTGACCCAGCAACTCCACTCCCAGGTACACACCAAAGAGGGAAAGACAGGTGTCTGAACACAAATGTGATTGTAAAGATTTGTGTGGAGGAGGAGCTGCCTACGGATAAGACCTGGGGAGAGGAAGTCTACCTTACAATTCTACGCTGACCTGGGCGAATCCACGTGCGTGTCCTTCCTGCACGGAGACTCATCCACCGTCCGGTTCAGACACACGACACTGCTCCACCATTTCTCATACTGAAAATGGTCGTGGTTTTAAAATGTTTTCTGTGTGGAAGAAAGAAGTCTGCTTTCAGGTTTTTGATGAAATATTAGTTCTTCAAAGTTGAAACTATTATTAGAAAGAACAAGCAGAGTGCATTTGAGAGAAGAAATATATGCCAGCTGTGAGATTCTATAAAAGGAGAGTGCCTGGTAATTGCATTTGACTTAACCTTTCAGCTCCTCCTCGGCTACAGCAAACCTGGGTGTCTTCTAGTTCGATGAAAAGCAGGTTGAACTCCTGAATAGGCGACATTTCCCAGCTCTTCCTCCTTCTTTCTGCAGCTCAATGAAGTTTCTTATTAATGTGATGCAAACTTGTAGTGGGGCAGCACAAAAATAGGCATGGTCCTGCTGCAGGTGCTGGCAGAAAAGGATGCTGTGCTCACAGTGGCCCTGTGTGTGTCTGCTGCCAGCCTTTGAGCCCTGGCAGGGCAGCCAGAGGAGGAGGGAGCAGGCCTCCCGGAGACACCTCAGTGAAGGCAGTCAGGTGGAGGAGCCTGACAGTATGATCTGAAGTCCAAAAAGTTCCAAGAGGTCTTTTATGCCTAAAATAGCCTTAGTTTTCCTAAAATCTACATTAGCTAACAGCTTGAAATTAAAATCATTTAAAGAGTTTTTATTACCAAAACTTGAGATGAAAATATATAATTCAAAGAAAAGTCCATCTTTCTCAATTAATGATAAACATATAAACGTTTATTTTTTAGATTTTAATGATGGTTTATTTAAAAGTCAGAATAACTGCCTCACACACACCCTTTGGGGATAAGGACCCGTGAAGTTCACTCCAGCAGTACCGGAAGGTGGGTTTTCCCTGAGATGATGGAGCAGGCAGGCACCAGGAGCACAGCCCCAGAGTGTCCCTCCACACGCCGTGGGGGTGGCTGACAGGCTCGGGAGCTGGTGGCTGCAGTAAGACGCTTTGACACTCTGACTCCTGTCCTGAGCCGGGTGCTGCAGTGACACAGTGCAGGCAGCCCCCAGTGCACACTGACCGTCCTGCTCCCTGCAGGCAATGTGTCTCCACCCACAGGACCACAGTGTCCTGCTGTCACCTGTGCCCTGGTTAAAGTCAGAGGGCACGCTCTGACCTTGTGTGCAGCCAGCTGGGGAAAGGACAGCCGCAGCTTGCCAGAGGGGACCCTGCAGGACAAAGTGAAGAAGAGGAGGCCTTTACCATGTGACAGTTTGCCAACAGGATGCACTGAAGAAGTGCCTGGCTAGGAAAGGCTGACCATGGGGCAATTTTCTGATAAAGTCCCCAGTGTGCACACACCAGAGAGACGGTGGACCAGACCCCGTCTGTCCTGGGCCTCAGAGTGTCTTCTTCCCTGTAGAGCCCATGGTGAGCAGCAAGCCATCTGTCCAGGGCCCCTGTGCCCTGTGCAGGGCTGGCTTGTGATGGTGCCATGGAAAACTGTGAAAGAAGACGACGGGAGTCTACTTCCAAGGTCTCGTGGTTGAGAAGGAGGTTGTTCCACGGTGACAGCAGCCCCCAAGTCTTCCTAGGGGCCTCCGGATGCTGATGCTCTTAAGCCCAGTATCAACCACCGAGGAAAGTGCTGTTTAAAAGCTCATTTTAGAGGTGCACAGAGCAGGGCCAGAGGTGTTCAGCGCCACCTGTGGCACTCAAGCCATTTGCAGAAACAGCATGAGACCCTGTGATGTCAGCCTCCACAGCTTCTGTGACCCCAGGTAGCACAAGGAAGGAGCCACCCCCCAAATCAGCAGGTGACCTTCAGTTGAAGTTAGCAGACCAGAGGACGTTGTCTAGGAAGACCCCAAGCCTCTGAGAGCGATTGAGGGAAGCGTGGGGTCAGCATATGCCCAGGGATAAGAGGGACAGGGGTGCTGCAGGTGACGGCACAGTGAGCGCAGGAGGGGGCTGGGGACGGTGGCCAGGGCGTGAGCCCCTGTGCAGCAGGAGCCCCTCAGGCCCCAGGGGCATGGTGATGTGTGCAGGGCTTGGGGGGTGAAACAGCCACCAAGGCCAAGGCCTGCAGCCAGCAGCCTCTGAAACAACCACAGCAGCACTCCAGGATGGGGCCCGAGAGGAGCACCTTTGTCAAGGTGTCCTGGAAAACATAAGTAAATGCAATGTTGTGGAAGATTCTCAACCATCCTCAAAACAGCTTAATCAAGTAATTCGTGTGCACATTGGTTATAGCAGACCCCAGGGCTGCAGAGGAGGCCGTGTCCCCGGGCTCGCAGCCCCTTCCCCACCACCCACGCCTGTGTGGAACCGCATGTCCATGTGCAGATGTGAAGATCTCCTGCTCTTTCCCTGAGGCTTCGCTGAATTGCGGTGGAGGGTGCTTGGGTCTGTGCTTAGCTACAAATCACCCCACAGCAGGGTCGTTAAACAAAGCGCATTCACACTCAGAAATGTGTTCTTCTTTTTTTAAGAGAGGAGTAGAGAGTAAGAGAAAGACAATGAGAGAATCAACTTCATTTTTTCATCTGGCCTTTGATTCCCCAACACTTAGTTGTGTACGTGGAACTGGGGTTTGAACCCAGGTCCTCACGCATGCCAGGCAAGGGCTCCAACCACTGAGCCACCGCTCCTGCTCAGCAATTTGTTTTCAACATCAATCCTTGTAGCTCCTGTTTGCTTTTTCATTGCTTTAGCGTATTCCCCGGGGATGCGAGGTCTGATCAAGCACCCATCACTGGTAGACACCTGGGCCCTTGACAACGTCCCCTTAACCAACAGCGCTGTAATGAGGATGGGGCATGTGGTTTTCCGGGTATTGGATGGTGCTGAGCTGTAGGGCCAGAGGCCTTTCCTCTGGGAGAGTGTGGTACTTGGGGTTGAATGCAGGCCCTTGCATACGTGAGACAAAAGCACCTTATCACCAGACAGAGTCTCGCACGCTGCCCAGGCTGGCCTCAAACTTGGGGCCCTTGTGCCTCAGCCTCCTGAGCATCTGGGATTACACACATGCGCCACTGTTCCCAGCCAGGACTTGACTGTTTTAAATCTAACAGTTAGTAAAACAGCGTTGTCCACCAAGACTGTGACAGTTCAGCCTCTGCCCAGGGACGGGAAGACTCCCCGTTTCTTACACCTGGCCAGAATGCTTCATCTTCGAATTGCTCCCGGACTTGAATAGCTTGTGTGAGATGAGTTTCCTCAAGCTCCCACAGCAGTCGGCCCTTGGCATTGCTCCCTTTGTAGGTCACTTGTCCTCAGAGAGGGACTGTTTTACATAGTGCCCCACAGTAGCGGTGGGGCTGCATCTGGAGGTGGTGGCTGCAGTGAGGGAGACGTTCTGGACGTGTGTCATGGCCAGTGCTGGACACGCACTCCTCACGGGCTGGGCTTCCTGGATGTGGTCCTTACTTAGTTCCAGCAGCAACCCTGTGGATGGGGACAATGAAACCAAAGCTCAGCAATGTCAACGTGGTCATCCTGGGTTGGCTAGGAAGTGGTAGAGACGGGGTTAAGCTAGAGCCCTGTCCTTAGTGCCCTGGGTGCAGGCCACAGTAGACAATCGTAATGGATTGTTCCAGCTGTCACGGGTCTGGCAGCTTCTGACTGTGTGCTCTAAACTCACCTCGCCACACATCTTCACAGCGCTAAATGCAGTTGAATCCTCACTCACGGTATATTGAAAATACGAGCAGACTGGAGAGGCCGGAGTGGCTGGAGTCAGAGACCACAGTTGAAGCCGTCGCGGGACCTTTATAGACCAGGATGACCTTGCATGCACTTGAAACAAGCTGTTTAACTGGCTGCAACTGTAGCAAAGAACAAAAGGGCTCCGTCCCTCTGCAGCTATCCTGAGGGCCAGCGTATGAACGTCTGGCCATGTGTGCCCGAAGGCACGCACCTTACCTGCAGCGTGGAAACTGCACGAGGAAACCTTGGGAGGGGCAAGTGGGAGGTAGGTTGGTGCAAAACCGGCCTTCAGTTCTCAGTTGCTTCCTACGCCTCTGCGTTGATTGCAAAGCTTACTCGGTCTCAAGAAAAAATGTAACTAAGGGCTGGAGGGGTGGCTCAGTGTTTGTACCACTGGCCTGGCATGCTTAGGGATCCAAGTTCAAACCCCAGCACCATGTACACAACAAAGTGTGGGAGCAACGAAAGCCACGTGAAAAGTCAAATAAAATTGATTCTCTCTCTCTCTCTCTCTCTGTCCTCTCTCTTTAAAACAAAAAAGTAACTAATACAATAGTGTGTGGGTGTCCTGCATAAATACCTAGAAAGTCTCCAACCCACCCTTTGCACCTAGAACCCCAAAAGACAGAGGCTACATCAGAATTTATTAGCAGTTTTAGGTGTGACCATCACTGCACCATAGCCATCTTGGTGACGTTGTTGAGACAATGACACTCTTGACGGCTTGTTTGATACAGTGCTATTACCATTAATAAATAATTTTAGTGAAAGTTCCTCCGTGCGCCCTGCGTTGGCGACTAACACAAGCTCTGTCCGGGTCGCGCAACCGCGCAACCGCGCAACACGCTTTCCAATGAGAGACCGTCTGGGAGTCTGGTGTAGCTGCCCCTGTGGGGACCATGGGACATCTCGCCTTGGACTCTTCCTTGTTGAGTTGCACGACAATGTCCTGGGGTGGAAAGGCCCATGATTCAGGGCTCAGGGACCGCCCGGCACCAAGCCTTCCTCAGCTGCAGCCGCTGCAGCCAGTGCATCCCCACCCCAGTCTGCCCTGCGGCAGGATGGAAATCTCAACTTCTGAGACCCGGAACCCCACAGAAGCCCCCGCTGCTAAGCTCACTTTGTCTCGGGCTAGCAGATTACCCAAGAGCAAATAAAGCTTGCTGAGGACATTTAGAGAAGAGAAGTGCCCAGGTACGATCAGCAACGTGAAAACGGACTGAAGTAGAGGCTTCGTGCATGAACGGACATGCAGCTCCGTCTGCTTTCTCTGTTCCTGAGGAAGACCACTGGACTCCACCCTATCCCCGTTCACCTCCAATTTCCCTTCTAATGAGAGCAACAAAGTCCATATTTACCGCTTTTTATTCTGTTTATTCTTTCAACTAAACCCCAAAGATAAAAGGTGAAGTAGCTCAGAGAAATGCAGAACGGATCTCTTAGTGCCTGGCAGGTTTGCCGGCGTTCATGAGGACCCCAGCAGACTGGTTTCCAACCTCCAGGAAGCCCCTTCTTCCGGGCTGTTGGCCTTGGTGACCTGACTGGGTGGTTCCTGTGTGGAGAGAAACTGGATAAGGAAACCTGCTTGAGGGAGCTCAGGAGGGGAGGTAAAGCCAAGCAACGTCCACCCAGAGCCTGTGACCCACATAGCAGCCAGGGCTGACGAGGAGTAACGTCACCGTGCTGCGCTGCTGTCTCCAGGGTCCCCAGCACCACAGACAGCTAGCACAGCTGGGGGGGAGCATGAGGGACAGAGGAGAGGGCTGTCCAGCTTTGCCACTGGCCCACAGCATGCACAGGGGTCACAGCTGGGTTTGAAATGCAATGATTGCCTGTTGTCCAATCCTGAGTCCCCAGGAGAGCCACCCCCAGGAGAGCCACCCACAGGGGGCAGGATGTACCTAGCTCTGGCCTTCAGACCCTGCTCACCATGGCTGCCTGCATCCGTGTGTGTTTGTAGAAATGCAATTGCGTTCTCAGAGTATAAACCTGACTTCCTAACGCCATCCTGCACAATGACTGGCTGACGGTGCTGTCCTTACGCCCAGGCTAGTCCCTGGTAAGTGTGGGAGAGTCCTGCGTGCGGTCATCGCTGTCATCTGGGAATGTGCCTGGAGTCTGAGGTGTGTGTGAATTTGCACTTTGGTCATTGTAACCTCTGTAGAGCCATGTTCACAGACCAGGTCAAAGCCAGTGGTCACTGGGGACCAAGCAGTGCTCCAGCCACATCATCATCCTAAATCTCACCCACGTTCCCACCCTGGTATCAGCTGCCTCATGGAGAGAGGAGGAGCCTGGCTGCCCCATCCACAGTGCTCATGGAAGGGCAAGTTTTAAAAAGCAAGAAACACCGGTGGAAAGAGTCTTATTGAAAACGGCCACAGTCGGACGGACAGCCGCACTAGTGGCATCCTAGTGAGTGCCTCCGCTGTGCCCCAGAGGTCCAGATGGTCCCCAGGGAGGAGGTGCCCCAGCTGGGCAGGAAAAGTAGCAGAGCTTTACAGAAGAGAGAGAAGCGGAGACTCAGCCAGACGGGCTGCGCGTGGAGCACCGAGGACAGGAGACACAGCCAGGAACCCACAGCTCCAGTTCCCCCAGCTGTCAGGCTGGAACACAGCACCTCCAGGAAGCCCACCCTCAGGTCCTGCAGTTTACCCACCAGCATGGATCTGCGTCCTTTGGTCCACCCAGTAAGTGGGCACCACATCTCAAAGTTCTTCCTCCCTTGCCACCTCTGCAAACCATCCCTGCCCTCTTGACCCCTCCACACGTAACCAGCAGCCATTGCATAACTCACACACACCCTGGGCAGGCCCGTCTTCCCTCAGCCCTGCAGGAACAGTGTGACCCAGCGCCATACCCTTCCTCCTGCACTTACCACCCTTGGGGGTACACATGTGTGCCTCAGCCTGGCTGAACTTCTCCTGGCGACCTACTGGGCCTGCCTAGTGGTATCCCCCTCCCAGAGGTCACGGGCTCTCCCATTTCATCTCAGTTCTAATCCTCTGCACAGGCTGTGGTCTGGACTGCGGATGTCCGTCAAGCCCCACCCTGGTCCCTGTGCGTGCTTCTAGACCCTGCTTAGGAGTCTCACCCACATTCTTCTGTGCTCGTGTTCTTGGTCCCTCTTTCCCTGCACAGTCTGAGCCTCGTGAAGCTGAAGCTAGAGACAGCATCTGTCCTCTTCACCACCCATGGCCTCCGGGAGGTTCCCAGCCCCAGGGCATCTGCAGACCCACCACCCAAGCCAAGTGACGGAGGGCCTTGTCCCTCCGTCTATGCCACATTTCCCCTCTAGCAATAGAATGACGATTTCTATTGTACATTCGTATGATATTGTTTCCACTTTTTACCTTTAAACCTTCCGTTGTGTTTCCCTGACCTGTTCAAATGCACAACTTCAATGGATTTGAAGATTACGTTCGGTTGAATTTTGCAGAGAAGTACAGTTCCATACTTTTTACTCAATAGACTCCCGCACCATAAGAATAGCGACTTTTATTTGTTGACAATCAAATTCACTGTTAAGCAAAAAAATATCAAAAAGAGCCCAGGTCACATGTTTAAATCATGCACACTTTAATTTAGCTTCAATACAAAACATCAAGAAGCTAAACAACTGAAGTAGCTGCTTCTGAGAATGAATAATAGAAGCAGAATAACTTGCAGCTTTAAAGATTTTATTTTAATGTGAAGGAATGCTTAAAGAGGTTTATTATGTGAGAAGTAAGAAGTCTGAGGTCCCTGTTCAGAGTGCAGCCTTAAGGTTTGCATATAAAAGGAAGCCATCTGAGGCTGGGAACCCTGTGGTCACAGATAATCCGCTTTAATCTCCTTCTCAGAGAGCCCTTTACACCCTAGCTCTTTTCCACACCTGCCCCAATTTTGTATTAGCCAATGGTGCAGACTGGACCCCTGAGCTGCTCCAATTAGAGTGAAGGGCAGGATTGCGGCAGGGGGAGGTGTAAGCAGGTGGCTGACCGCCAAGTGCGCTTGCTCGTCGGATCCCCCTGTGGGTGCACCTTCTGCAGAGGGGACGTCTGTCTTGCTCACCCACTTCTGGGCACGGGTTCGATTTTCTTATAGCATCTGAGGATTTTTTAATAATTTTCTTTCTTTCTTTTTTAACAATTTTATTTAGTTTTTCATGTGGCTTTCTCTGCTCCAAGCCTTCGGTGCTGGGGTTTGAACTCACGTACTCGCGCATGCCAGGCAAGCGCGGTAACCTCTGAGCCGCTGCTCCAGCCCTAATAATTTTATTTCTAACAAGTATGACTAGCTTAAAAACCCACTGAAATAAAATATTTTCTTATAGTAGTAGGTGTAGAATAACATGATGTGAATTTTCATTCACATGAATGGGTTCAGGAAAAACATTTGAAATGCCTTTTTTTATTTATTGCTACAATTCTTAGAACACTGGTTTAAAGCCAATCTAGAAAATGGAAATGGTAGAGAACTCTCTCAATTGAGAACAGGCGTCTGCAGACTCCCTTCCTGGCTAACAAACTCTGTGTGGATGGTTTTAAGTGTTTGAAGTGCTCACGGAAGGAGGAGTAGAAAGCCCACCAGCACTGAAGGGCTTACCCTGCGGCCCTCTGTGGGAAGAGTCCGCTGCCTGCTGTGATGGAGCCTCTCCCACCCCAGCTGCAGGCTGAATTCTGCTTCCTGGGACTCAGGAATGGCACCAGCTTCCTGTTGTCCCCACTCCAGCCAACCTTCCACAGAGATCTAAGTAATGGAAAAGAGGACGTAAAATGCACAATTTTGAAATAGCATAAAAATACATGATCATGCACACGCCATAACCACATACATGTGAGAAATCTGCAGTCATCTGTAGAAAAACTCAGCAGTAGGCATAGATTTGTCAAGGTTGCTGGTACCAAATCCATGCATAAAAAAATGACTATTTTTTCAGTATTCAGAATATTCTCTTGAATACTGTAGCAACATAGTTCTATAATGATTTTTAAACAGCACACAAAAACTGAAAGTCAGGAATAAATCTAAAGGAAGATAAGCAAAAAAGGATTAAAAATTCATAGTGAAAATTCCATAGATAGGGGCTGCGCAGTGCTCAGTGGTAACAGCGCTTGCCTGGCATGCCCGAGGACGCAGGTTCAAACCCCAGCACCACAAACACAACGAAATGTTGGAGCAACAAAAGCCACGTGAAAAACTTCATATATTTGATTCTCTCTCTCTCTCAACTGTTCCTCTCTCTTTAAAAAGAAAAAAATCCCACAGATAACCTTTTTTCAAAGAAATGTATAAATGGATAGCTAATATGCGTAAGACTGAAAAGAGGGGTCATGCGAAGAAGTCAGCGTCACCATATTGATCATAGAATAGCACGCAGGCAAGAAAAACGGTCACATTAATTGTGGTCAAAATACCTGTGCTGATTCTAGAATATATGTGAAGATTTAAAGGTTGCGAAGGACAGGGACCATGGCGAGGAAGCAGAGAGAAGTTGGAAGAAATATGCTCTCGGAGGCTTGGTGCTCTGCTAATGAAGACTGCGATAAAGGGGTGAGAGGAGGGGAGCGGAGCAGAACCAGAGGACAGCAGGTCTCGCGCCTCTCTCCAGACAGCTGTCTTCTGTCACCATGCAGGGACCGACCACTGGATGCCACTAATCAGAGCTGCGTTGCAGACGCAAAGGCAGCAACAGGACAACAGCAGGAAGGTCTCTGTGCCCTCGGCATGAGCAAGGACGTCTTGAACAGGATAAAAAAATCGATAGCTACAAAGCTGAAGGTTCATCAGATCAACTGTCCACAAAGGAGCCACAAGTATATGGAAGAAATTATTTCAAGCTACATTCTCATCAAAAGGCTCATATCCAGAATATATAAAGAACTCCACAATGAATACGATAATGGCTTACCATTTTCCAGAAACACCTGCAATTAATGTGAACGTCACAAGACATATCCGAATGTCCCTAATGTGCATCGAGAAGTGCACGTACTCCTGAAGCACCAGGACAGGGGAAATTGAGACTTCAGTGAGTTACTGGACATCCATTTCAGGGACTAAAATTCAAAAACTTGAGAATGGGCCAGGCATGGTGGTTTATGCCTTTAATCTCAGCGACTCTGAAGGCTGAGGCAGGAGGATCACAACTTTGAGGCCAGACTCAGAATCTTCTTGAGGCCCTAAGCAACTTAGCAAGACCTTGTCTCAAAATTTTTAAAAACAACAACTTGGGAATGGATTAGTAGGACGTAGGGCAAATAGAACTCTCATGAACTCGTGGTGGGAAGAAAATCTGTTTCAACCTCTTTAGACAACTCGTTCGTTTTTTACTTCCTCAGGTAGAATCTTGACCCGTCCCACAAGATGTGATTTCACTTTCAAGTGTACGCCAGCCAAGCTGCAGACATGGGGCCACCCAAAGTCACACATCAGGATAAGTCCATCCTAGCAGCAGTATTCCAAGGACGCCCACCAGCTGGCAAGCTCTCAGGTGCCTGTCAACAGCAGCTTGTCGCATCTGTGTGACGGCAAACCACGCAGAACAAAAATGCAGGAATGAAAGGCACACCAGCCACATGGACAGTCCCCCAAATAAAGTCTCCAGTGTAGGAATCCACCCATTCAACCGAGGTTACTCCTCATTGGCTCCGCATTTGCTGAACTGTGAAGGCAGCCAAGCTTGTGTGCCACTGGGATCGCAGGTACTGCAGGGTGGGTGAGAGCCAGGATGGGAAGGGGGTGCTGTGAGGCCTCCGAACACTCCTAGCTGTCTCTGGTCGACCTTGGTGCTGACCACCGTGGCCTATGTTCATTTTGTGCCATTACAGGGACCCATGCACTGATGGTCCCTGTGTTAGGCATGTGCTTGTGGTTTCGTTTTTAAGTGCTCTGTACACCCCGTGATAATGAAAGGACTATAATTTGTTAAAGCAAGAGCTTAAAAATTAGAAGCATTTTATCTTCCCCATGATGCTAAAAACATTTAGTAATGAAAAATTGCAAAGGAAAACTGCCCCCCAAGCCTGGGTTCTGTATCCTGGGACCAATCGGAAAGTTTGCCATGGCACAAATGCAGAGGAAGAAGAGCTTCCAATATAATTCCTCAAGACAGAAGCCGCATCCTTGACGCGCTCCTGCACCCATGTCCTCATCCGGGAAATTAGCACTGCTTCAGTCCCGTGGCCGGTGCGTTGTTAAAGGAAGAGAGTGAAATTGAAATGTGTTCCAGAGTTTATTGCAAGCAGACAGAGTCCATAATTATGATTATTTAACATGTACAGGTTTGCTGGAGTGATTTTCCTCCTGAAATAATTAAATTCACAAAATGAGTCTGTGTGGGGAAAACACACTTTGTTATTGATCCTGCAAAATGCACACGTGCTCCTCTTAAATTCAGGAGTAAGTAAGCTATTGAGGACTAAAAGTGTCTCTTTTCCAGACTGGTAGAATTGGTGACATGACTCCGTCAGGACAAGCCTGAGGGACGGGTCATGCATGACGCATGTCATCTACCCTGCGCTGATGTGGGTTGCTCGTCATTGTCCTGGAGCAAAAGCCCCATTCCTTTCTGCAAACTCTATGTTCATAGCAGCTCAATTTACAGTAGCTAAATCATGGAACCAACCCAGATGCCCCTCACTGGATGAATGGATCCAAAAGCTCTGGTGTGTACACCATGGAGCTCTACTCAGCTGTTAGAAACAACGATATTGCAGCCTTTGAAGGTAAATGGATGGCAATGGAAGAAATCATGCTGAGTAAATCAGCATAACCCAGAGACTCAAGGGTCCACTGTCTTCACTCATCTGTGGAGGCTGGAACTGAAGCCAGGCCTCGCATGTTAAACCAGCACAGGTGCAGCAACACACACTCTAGGGAAATCTTGGGTATGTATCGGAAAGGAGTTGAGAGAGCTCAGGGTGGGGAAAGTGTGGCAGAATAGGGTGGAATCTAGGCAGTAAATCCAATTTTAAGAATATATCCATACCATATTGTTTTGTTGTGTGTTTTTTTGATTGTACAATAACCAAATTTCTTAAAGAGAAAAGTTAGTTTGGCTATTAGAAAAAAGAAACAGACAGATGACGTTTGTAAAACCGACGGCTCAGCAGAAAAGTGGAACGTTTTCCTAAGGGGCTCTCATTTCTCCCAGAGAAGCAGGGGTTTCGATGAAGGGTACATATATACAAGGTATTTTAAAGAATGTCATGTACAGCTGTTAAGAATTAATTTCTATGAAGAGCGCATAGAACAGAGAACAGTAAACATGATCTATGCAAATAATTTCACAATATAAATACAGTTGGTTGTTTTCTTTTTCTCCATAAGATACAAAAAATCACAATAAAAATGTCAAACCGCAGAAGAAGAAATTGGAATTCGGGCAGCGGTGGAGGTGCATCCAGGCCCCCGTTCATTAAATCACGCACCTGCTTATCGGCTGAGCTGCGCTGCTGCCCGCAGGCTGGCAGGCTCTGATTTACTTGTGCCCAGATCAGCTGAGCGGCATCTAAAGGAACTCTGTTCCTCTTGGCCTCAGTCCCCAGTGTCCTCCCAGAAACTGCAAAGTGAGTCCTGAGGGAGCCTCAGGACTTGCTAATGCAGAAGGTTCCAGGTGGCGCTCCTTACACAAGGGTGGCTGTCTGCTCAGCACACACACACGGGCACAGCTTCTTTCTGCCCGGGGAAGCCACCGTCTCCAGTTTGAGTGAGCCACGTGGGAAGTCTGATGCTGCCCTAGTGTGAGTCACCCCCAGATGGACACAGCTCTGAAGAGGAGGCTACAGGCTTAGTGGTTCTCCTAGAGGCACCTGGGCACCCCTGTCCCCTAACCCTGCACCTACATGTGCTGTCAATCTCAGCTGGAAGGTGTCCTCAGACTAGCAGCGGACAGCGTGCGGGAGAGGAGCAACGAGAAGGCAGTGGCAGGGGATCTCACCCCAGGAATTGAGAGTGTGTACCTGGGGACCCTGAGCACCCTGCACAGTGACCCAGCATGTGCAGAGCGAAGGGAGGACGCAGATGGATCAGTGAGACGCAACCCACAAGTGTCCTTTGCCCACAGTTTACACACAGATCCATCCGAGGAAGAAAACACTGGGCTGTCCAGAAGAACTTCAAAACCTGCCAGGAACAGGGATCTGAGCCGTGGCTACTCCCCTGCCACCCCAGTTTATCCTTCCTGTCTCCTTCCTGCCAGCAGCAGACCTGCCTCCGTCAATCATTTGGGAGAGGGGATTTCCTTTCTATTTCTAGCAAGTTAATAATAATTTGGAACCAGCATAACATCCTTTCCCTCAGTAACATAGTGGGAGTTAGAAAATCATAGTGCAGCCAGCCCACTCCTGTAATCCCAGTGACTCTGGAGGCTGAGGCAGGAGGATCGCAAGTTCAAAGCCAGCCTCAGCAACTTAGGCCTTATGCAGCTTAGTGAGACCCTGTCTCAAAATAAAATATTAAAAGGGCTGGAGATGATGCTCAGTGGTTAAGCTCTCCTAGGTTCAAGTCCTGGCACCAGAAAAAAAGAAAAAGAAAATCATAGAACAATGCATTTGAACTATTAAAATTCAAACAAAGTCGGACATGCAACTTCGTGTCTGATATACATGTATTAATCAAATGTGCAGTAGGAATAGAGATCATTTCAAACCTACCAGACGAAAACACAATCTATCACAGACCACAGACCACATACAGTCAGGAAAGTGCTTTACCAACAGGCAGAGTAACCCAGGAAAGAGAACAACATGGGGTGCAGGAGGTGACACCCCATGGGAGGAGTGGCCCTGAGGGGAAGGTACAGGAAGGCCTGGGCAGATGTGGCACCACTCAGCTGGGGCAGGAAGTCACAGTGACAGCCATCAACCCTGCTGACCGCACAGACAGTAAGCACTGGGTCACCCAAGCCAAAGCACCCCGTTACCAACGCAAGGGGGATCGGAAAGAGTCACAACAGCCAGAGAGGGATCCACACTGGAGGCCGGCTGGGCATTGGCAGGTTCTGGACAACAAATAGAGGGTGAGTCTCAGGCTGAGGGTGGGGACAGGAAGGGTGCACAGGCGGTCAGGGAGGGGCGTGACTAGATGCTAAAGGCACAACCATGGTATTGTGGCACTGGGGGATAGAAACAGGTGAAGCATTAAACTTACGACTCAGATATCTGACAGTAAATACTAGAACATTCTGCTCAACCTGTGAAGAAAGTTCTGCAGAGAGAAGAACATTGGGGGGAAGGTGGATGCAGAATCTGTCCATCTTGCAATGGGGTGAGGAGACACAGGATCCCTGGGTTTTATAAGGACAGTCTCCTGTTGCAGAGGATGCAGGGTGTGGGAGGGAGAATCCCAGCTGGGGGAGCAGAGGACTCCCCTGGACGGTGGAGTTATTGGAACGTTAGACGAGGAGTGCGATTAGCTGTTTGCGCCTGAGCCCAACTCTCCCCTGAACAGAGACGGAGAAGATTGTCACTGAAAGAGGAACAAAATTGGAACGCCGTGAGGAAGGTGGCAGAGACCTGAGGATGCTGTGGAGCTCCCCGCAGACCCTGGTTGGAAAGGCTGGGCACGGTGGCTGAGAGCTGAGACTGAGTGCTGGCCCTGCCATCGTACGGTGAGGTGGCCTTGGACACCTGTCTGAACCTCTGCTGGTTCACCTGTAAACAGCCACCTGTCAGGTTTGTTCTAAGAATTAAATCAGATGATGCAAAGGGCAGACCTCGGGGACTCTGTGCTAAGGGGAAGAAGCCTGGTACAGCGACAGCTGCCACGAGGTTCCGCTGACCGCAGGTCCCTAGAGGGATCACGTTCACAGAGACAGGAGGGGAGAGAGGATGCCGGAGTCTGGGGGCGTCGTTGCTAGTGGGCGTAGAACTTCAGTTTAACAAGATGAGAAAGTTCCAGAGACCCATCAATAGCAACGTGGGTAACGTCAACACCGCTGAAATGTCCACTAGAGCAGTCAGGATGGTAGGGTTTATGGTGACACATGTCAGCGATACCAGGACTAAAATTCGTTGTGTCTCAACTTAAAGCCTCATTGTGAGGACAGAAGCGTCCTGTGGAGATGTCCCGCAGTGTGCTTGCGTTATACATTTACCCCACATCTAAATTCACTCCGATTTTTAAAAGGCAGTGCACGGGGCAGCTCCCAGCCAGCACCTGGGCTCGCCCGCCCATCGTCATTGCTGTTTCTATGTGGTCCTGGATGAGGTCAGGGGTTTTCCCAAACAGGTTAAGCCCTGGGAGAAAGGCAGGTGTGTTGGCCTCCACTGCCCCTCTTGCTGCCCACGCATACCCCCTGTTGACTACTACGGTGGTGGCGGACAGCAAGGAGTCCAACCAAGACACCTGGAGGGAGGGACAGGAGCAAGGCTCTGGGTCCCAGCTATGGGGACTGGGCTGCGGGGGTTCTGATCAGAACAGAAACCGATACTGAATCTGCACCTCATGCTCAGAAAAGCGCAAAACCACAGGCCTGTGAGGTGATCTTCTTAAAGATTGACTTTGGCACCGTCTTCAGAAGCCACAGCCATGACAAAGAATCCTCTTGCCTGCTGCAGGATAAACAGCAGGACGGGCAGGAAGATGTGTCGCTGTGACCGTGGCATCTGCCCTGTCCAAAGGAAAGCCACAGCTCATCTGCCAACAGGGCCGTGGGAAAGCAAGCGAGGGTTTCGGGTGTTCCGGGAGGCACAGGAACTCTGGACGGGTGTGTGTGATCTGATCTTCACGAGTGCGGTTCAAACCCCTGGGTGCCCACACAATTGTCCCACACCTGTGCAGACATGGCAGGGCGCCTAGAGAGCTAAGCTGCGTCTCAAGGTCACAGACGAGGACTCACCTGTGGTGGCTTGGTCATTTGGGTTGGACCTGATGCCCACAGAACAGGAAGGTGTGACCCAGCTCGTTGTGAATTTGAGGTACTCTTCCATGACTTCAGGCCAGGGTCTCCCCGAGGGGAAGAAAACCACACAGGGCACAGGAGTGAGCATATACTGTCCAGCAGGGAGCCTCTGGGCTACCGTCCAAGACGTGCATCAGGGTGCCCTGCAGAGAGGCTCGATGCGCGCACACGCGCGCACACACACACACACACACACACACACAGACACACACACACTGGATCTCCTCTGTGAACTGGGTACTCATACGCATGTACTATACAAGAGTTGAAAGTGTTATTTTTTAAGAACATTAATATTTAAAATGCAGCCCATTGTCACCATGCTTTGAGGCACCCACTAGCTCTAAAGGAGACGCCGCAGCACTGGTGGACCTTGGGTTCTCAGGGTGATGGACAGGCCTTCCTGGTGCAGTGCTGTTACGATGGGGATGGCGTCGTCACCCCCGGTGGTGGACAGCAGGTGAACACATGGTGTGTTGCTGTTAAACCTCCTGCAGGCACCAAAAAGATTTCATAATTTACCCATGAAAATGTTAATACTGTGTTTTCATCCAAAAGGAGAGAAGCAGGAAAATAGCTTTCTTCCAGCAGATCTAATGCACTGGACATAACTGTCATTGTTTGATTTCAGTGAAAGAATCATGGCATACGAAGAGAGCCATAACGCAATTCTGTGTTGATAAAGAATTCGCGTCACCTGCTCGTAATTGGTTTAAGTGTCACTGTTTGCCTGGTTTCTTTATTAAAAGGCCACGGCTGAAGCACACATTACCCCTTTGGAAAGGAGCCTCAGGAAAAATCTCTCCTGCAGCCTCGGATGATTTAAAATTGCTCTCCCATGGCTTGTCCTACTTTTATATTCTTAAAGACTGACAAAATAATCCCTTTCAATTTCAAGTCCTACTGTTTTGAGGACGTGGTGTTGAGTTACGTTGCTATTTTCGGAGTGGACTGCGAGTTCATTTCATCTTTCCTCCGTAATCCTGCTGCAGAGGGATCAAGGACACCCTAACAGTCATTTAGAACTCATTTATGTGCTTAAGCCCTGATTTTTCCAGTGATCAACATGTGGACAACTAAGTGGACACCGTCACCGAGGCCCACCTTCTCGCGTGTCCAGATTCTCCCAAGAGGATTCACAACTAGGAGAAACCCAGGCGCATGGGGAGGGGGCCGTGGAACCACCAAAGCCACCTCCAAAGGAAGTGAGGTCTGCTTTCCCTGCAATCTTCCCTAACACCTGCTGCTGAGGCCTCTGCCAAGCTGTAGGAAGCTGAGGTCCCAGGGCCTGCAGGGGACAGGAGGCTCGGGAGGCAGAGCTATTGCCCCAGGTGGGTACAGATGAGTAAAGATGAAGGGACGCTTACAAAGGAAATGAACGTTGCACCCCTGGATGAGAAGACCGTCACAACCAAAAGGACCATCTTTTAAATCAGTGTTCCTCCAGGCACGGTGGTGCTTCCCTGTCATCCCAGCAGCTTGGGAGGCTGAGGTAGGAGGATCACAGGTTCAAAGCCAGCATCAGGAACTTAGCGAGGCCCTAGGCAACTTAGCGAGACCCTGTCTTTAAATAAAAAAAGTTAAAAGGGTTGAGGATGTGGCTCAATGGCTAAGCACCCCAGGATTCAATCCCTGGTACAAAAATAAAATAAATAAATGAAAATCAAATGAAACCAAAACAGTGCTCAACCCGGAAGACTTCCTCTCTGCTGGGAAACTGGCGGAGGTTTTCTGTTTTTCTGAGCTGATCTCAGAATGTGGAGGAGACTGAACACCGCGTGTGTGGAGAGGAGCAGCTGAATCCTGACGGACCAGAGGCCGCAAGACATGTTCTTCCCTCCAGGTCTCATTTACCAAGGCCAAGAAATATGGATGATGACGGCCTGTTGGATAATCAGAACTTCAGTGAGGTGCAAGTGCATTCGTGCAGCCAAAACAAAGTCTTCCTGGTCTCTCTCCTCTCTAGAGGACCCACTCTCTCCCTTCAGAGTGTCCCCTTTCCCTTTTCCTATTCCCCTTCAATAAACTCTTTCCTGTTACACTGAGATAAGAAGGAACAGCAGAACCAAACCTTCCTAGGTGAACAGACACGTCATAGCTACGTCTGAAATCATGCTGAACGAGGACGAGACCAGATTCCAACCGTGTAGCCGGAAGTCCTAGCCCATTTGTTACACGTCCTTGATATGCACTGTAGACTATCTTAAGGACACATCACCTGCTACAGTCCTGCCTATGGACAGAGTGGAAATGACCAAGGAATAAGACAAGAAATAAATTAGTACCATACATAAAACAAGAGTAGATCTTCACATGCATCAGTGGTAAAACCATACATTCTGGGAACCAGAAAGCTTGACTCGATTCCACACCAGTGGTTCTGTTTCTAAAAGTAGAATGAAAACCAAATCAATGGTGAATAAACTCCACAAACCCCCAGGTGTGGGACCAGCCTCATACAGAGCTCACCTGTCCAGACTCTGAAGTAGATGAGCTCTCTATTTCCAAAAGGAGTGGAAGCAGCCATCGCTGCGTTGGAGAAATTCAGTCTCCTCTGAAATAAACAGAAGTCATGCAGAAGAGCAGAGGGCGCAGACTCAGCCGCCTGCAGGGCCAGGCGGTCATGGAAATGCAGTCACTTACTGGTCCAAAGGGCAGGAAGTGGTGGGGCTCTGGCTCACAGAAGACTCCGTGCCAACTGAAGAGGGCAGAGGTGACCACCTCAAGTCCAGCTGACCGCCCCCAATGGTTGGAAGTCCAGCTGACCGCCCCCACTGGCTGGAAGTCCAACTGACACCACTGGCTGGAATGCATGCCTGAATTAGCACACCTCAGACTTTTATTTTAGAAATTAGATGCCTGTATTTAACGTGAGTTCCCTGCTAATGTGATGTTGAGTGCAAACTTTTGTAGACACCTGCAAGTCTGAGCTCACCTCAGCGGACTCTGCCCTTGTGTTTGCAGCCTCCAGCACCCAGGAATTCTTTGAGCCTTTTCTGGTCTCTCCTATGGGGTGTGGCTGTCGCGTGCATGCACACCTGCACGTCAGTGAACGTGTTCATGAACTCCTCTGTACGAAGTGTCTAGGTGTGCTGGAAACATCGTAAGGCAGAGGTGCACTGGCTAGAGCCCTCCAGAGCAGCTTCTCTGATGGGGTCAGAGGGCAGGCACAGCTCTGAGACGGAGTTGCAGCTTGGTGCCCCAATCCCAGGGGAGGCTCTGGAGCTGGGCTGGCTCTCACAGTGCCCTGACCAAGGCAGTGGGGCTGGACTGTCGCAGAATCTCCCTCCTCCATCTGCCATTGCTGGATGCAGCTGCCCAGGGGTGGAACTTGGAGAGATGGTTCCCTTTAGGCAGAGAAATCCCTGGAGAAAGATTCACCTCTGAGCTAAAGCTCTGGCTGATGCTATGAGAGTCCCAGGTCACCAACAGAATGTCCACTCTATGTCACCCTCAAATGTAGAGAGACCATTTCCACATTATAAGGCTAGTGTTTAACAAGATATTCTTGGCCAATTTAAACTGTAGAATTTTAGCAACATAGATAGAGTGTAATAATGTAATACACTGAGTTTCTTTCTCAAGTGTGTTTTAGGGTATTAGAGCTTCCCTTTGGAGTCTATTTTTGACGGGGCCTGGAAACTAAACAACACAGGCACATCAGGAGGGACATGTGCAGATTCATTAGCACAAGTTCCAGGTGGCACAGGAGCCTCATCCAGAAGTACGGACCCAACGGCACAGTTAGAGGCAGCTGCTTGCCTACTGCACTGGACCAGGCACGGGAAGCCGAGCGACTGCTGGATTGTGCGGGAAAACTGGAAGGAAAGAGCTAGCTAACAAGGCCTGTGCAGGTCTCGCTTGGCCTGGGGGCTCCACGTCCTGACACTGGAGTGTGATAGACCCCTGTTGGAGAGGAGGGGGTCCTTCACTTTGAATGTGGTATTTTGCGTCTAAGAAACAGAAAGGAGGTCTGAATGACCATCTTGCTCCTGATGTTTCCCAAGCCGTTAATCCTAGATGGTCAACACGGCCTCCTTTACTTTCAGTTTCTGCAGTGCCAGGGGTGGACCCAGGGCCTCACTGGTGCTCAGCAAGCGCTCTGCCACTGAGCTGACTTCCAGCCCCATGTCTATCTTTAACTCCTTTACAGTCACAGGTCAGAGAGAGCTTACGCATTCTACCCCATTGTAGGACACACTCCACTCACATTCTTTTCATCCATCTTTGACGTCAGTGTGTTTTTGTCACTCTTGGGTGACATTTCTTAGCAGCAGTGCTCTTTCTTGGTCATGTGTGCGAAGACGCTTGCTGTAACTCTTTCCTGGAAACAGGCTCAGCCATTGATGGGCATCTTCATGACCTGAGGGTGTCTCCCCTCCTTATCAGACCGTACATGCTTGCTGCTAAGAGGTCATGATTCCAAAGCACCCTGAGTGTCTCTGCCTTC
>PVKS010027791.1:0-27134 GCA_004027875.1 Aplodontia rufa
CACCTCCTGTGGGCCTCTGTGGAGACATGGTCACCAGCCATGATTTCAAGTTTCCAAGAGCTATTCTGCACCAGGTTAAGCCTGATCCAGGGGCTTTTGCCAGGAAGTGAATTCCCAATTCCCATCCGTGGGAGAAAGTCCTTAAGTCAGTAGTCTCCCTGTCTAGCCTCCTCTTCCACACCCACAGTCTCCAGGGCTCACTCCCAGGGCAGCTCTCCTGGTGTTGACCAGGCCTTGTAGTTCTTCAGCAAATACCTTTCTTTTCTTTCTTGAAGAGAGAAAGAGAGTCAATTTTTAATTTTTTCGTCTGGTTTTTGTTGTTCCAACACTTGGTTGTGTATGTGGTGCTGGGGTTCGAACCTAGGTCCTTGCACATGCCAGGCAAGCACTCTACCCGCGAGCTGCCCCTCCAGCTCCCAGCAAATACCTTTCTGGCCCAAGCAGGTCCAGCACCTCCTAGCTGGGCCATGCTGCTGGAGAGAGGCCAGAGGAGGACACAGGTCCCATGCAAGGCCCAGTGGCTGTGCCCTCTCCATCCTGCAGAGATGTTTTGCTCTTCTCCCTGGGGCCATCGGCAGGCTCAGCTGTCACAGGGGAGTGGGGCTAATGCTCTCTTGGGGGCTGTGTCCCACCCCAGTTTCAGGGACAGCTTCCCTGCAGGGCCTTGGCTGGGACTCCGCGAGTCAGCAAGTCCAGCCTTTTCTGAGGTTCCGTGTGCTGTGCTCAGAGCTGGGCCGTCTTCCTGGGCTCTGCGGAGCTGTGTGAGGCCAGAGAATGGCCTTCTGGCAACCCAAGCATGTCCCCCCAGAGGCACCAGGAGATCCCCACAGCCCCACTGCCTCTTCCACAGGAGAACGACTACCTGCAGGACTGCCTCGATGCTATCCAGCAGGACTTCGTGATTTTTAACCGAGAGAAGTGAGTGGGGCAGCTGGGGAGAGGTGGGAGGGAAATGGGGTCGTTGGCCAGGATGTCCTGGGAGACATGGGGCAGACTGCTCAGATCAGAGCTCATGACCTCCTGGTGGCCTCTTCAGCCTGCTACTCAGCCCCTTGTGCACGCACTCAGCAAGCCTTCCCTGTCGAAGGTGAGCCAGGCAGCTGACAGTCTGCGTCAGTGGAGGGAGGAAGGCGGTGCCGCAGGGCCCCTGGAGAGGCAGGGAGGGCTTTTTGCAGAAGGTGGCTCTACACCAGGCTGGGAAGAAAGTACAGGACAGCATGGGGGCTGGCTGGGGGTCATGGAACAGGTCTGCCAAGCCCTTTAAAAAGCCTGTTCCACAGTTTCTGAGCTCTAGGTCAGGCACCAAGCCAGACCTCCCTTCAGCTTCCTGCCAAGCGCCGCATGGAGGCCCCTCCAGCCCCTGCTGTGCCCAGTAGGTCTGGACCAGGGCTTGTCAGGAGGTGCCCAGCACTTGGCCTTGGGTCCTTGGATGAGTCACGGGACCAGCACCTGAGCAGCTCTGGGTCTGCTGGTGAGGCATGTCTGTGCTCATGTCCCCTCCTAGGCTGAAGAGGAGCCAGGACCTCCCGGGTGAGCCTCTCCCAGCCCTGGAGACCACGAATGCAGTGGAGTCCACAGCAGACAGCGAGGAGGAACGTGCCCTGCCAGTGTGCAGCTCCCTGTGCCCCTCTGCTGGGAGCAGCTAGGCCACCTGAATGGTGTACCAGGGTCGTTACTTGGCCCACCCGAGAGTGAGGCAGCAGGGCTGACAGCCAATCCTGCCTGTGGGGCTGCCAGTGTGCCCCAGGCTGGCGAGCGCCTTGGGTGCCTATCAAGGGTGGCAGTTGAACAAGGAGGGCTGGTGCCACCTGGGCCCCAGTTTCCTGCAGGTGGAGGAAGGCACGTGGCCAGCCCTGCCGGCCCTGCTGACTGCTGGCTGGCAGGTTGAGAAGCCAGGGGTGGCGTGAACAAGGCAGGAGTCCCTGACTGTCTGGCCCCTTGTGGACTCCGTTGTACATAGCTCCTTGCCAGGCCCTGCTGTGGCCGGTGTTTCAAGCTTGCTGCCTAAGGCTGTGGGAGGGCCCGTTTTGCTCCTTTCTTGTACATCAAGGGCCTCAAGGGCTAGGGTTCACGGGAGGGAGTGGGAGGCAAAGGGAAGGCCAAGAATGTTTTCTAGATACTGTTCCGGCAATTTCTGCTGTGTTTCTGTATAGTTTTCACCTCTGAGAATTACAATATAAGAACTTCGCTGTTGAGTGTTCTGTGTCTGGGCTGCGGGACCCAATGCCTGTAGTAATGTGGAGATCTCTCTGGACAGGGGCAACGGGGGTGGGGGAGGGCCCACGGGGCAGCTCTTGCTGGGACTGAGTCTAGGGATGGCTGTCCTGACCTGCAACTTCCAACTGGGGTGAGGTGGAGACAGTGTTGGAGGCTCTGGAGCCTTGGGGCAGCATTTTGTGCGGTGTGGCCCTGCAGGCCTGGGTAGCTCCAAGACAGGGCAGCTGCCTCTCATGGCTGCTGGTACCTCTGGAGTCAAACTGGTAACTCTCTGCTGTACGGAAGGAGGTTGGGCCCGGCTCCACCAGCCCAGAGCGCCGGCAGGCTGCGTGATTTGCTTGGGGTAGGTGAGCTGTACTTGTGGCCCTTGCAGGACAGCTGCCTCCCAGGACACCGTGTCAAGCGTCTGGGTCTGTGCCTGCAGAGCCAGCTCTGCCCTAGAAACACTGCCTCCCACTTGGCTGGGCTGTGAAACGACCAGATGCTGGAGGAAGAACTGGCTGTGCCAGCACCAGTCAGGAGCCCCAGGGTGAAGCAGGCAACTCCCTGTGCCCATTGCTGGCCAAAATGGTGGGAACTGACCAGGCCCTCAGCAAGGCCCAGGCCTCAGACTCCTCATGGTGTGCCCATAAGAAGAGATGCAGGGCTCAAGTCACTATTAGAAACGGAGACGCAGCCCCAGCCAGATAGCCAGGCTCCAGTGTCATCCCAGAGGAAGCCCCACTCTTGGTTTCAGAATTGCAAACAGGGAAGATTTCGAGGTTTTTTACCAATGTGTAAACCCAAGCATGTGTTTTGGGAGTCATGGGGGCACACCTGTCTTTTCTGTGAAGCTGCAGAGATGGTGTGTAGTACAGTCCCCCTGGGGGAGTACACAGGACTCCAGCTCTGAAGTTTCACCAATCAAATGTGTCTTTCTGGGTCAAAGAAGGCCTGAGACAGATGGCTGAGCCACTAGGAAATCCTGCTCCAGGGAGCTGCTGGGACCAGCACAGCTTTGTGGGAGCCCTGATTCAAACGTGTGCCTCTGGTCCCCAGGGACATGCCCTTGGACATCACTGAGACCCCTGGGAGGGGACAGAGAGTGGGAGTGCAAGGTGAGGGGCCACCTGGACTACAGAGTGGCACCATGCTAATGAGAAAGGCCAGGGGGCCAACCTAGCAGTGCTGACTTTCAGAAGGTTCTAGCTCAGAGCCCTGCGGATGCTGTGAGTAGTGTTGGGGTGTGGGTGTTCTGGCCATGAGTCTCAGCCAACACCCCTACAACCAGTGGGGAAGAGCCCCACCCCGACCAGCACGAAGCCCAGGTGGAGCAGGGCAGAGGGCTCCCAGGCCCAAGCTCAGGCACCATGGGAGGAGGGGGACGGAGAGGCTGTTCACAGCAGGCAGCTTCTAACCCAGATGTCTTTAATCAACCCGACTGGGATCAGGCTCAGACGGCCACCTGCCTTGCAGTGTGGTGTCATGCAGGCTCTAGAACGCTACTCTAACCACCCTACAGAAATGTGTGTCACAGTAGAAGGAGGGCATCTCAGCTAACTGCTCTAAATCTCCTGGAGACCCGCCCTGCAAGCTCAAGCTTGGTCCTTGAGGAGTGTCCCAGTGAGTCCCTACTGGGGATGGAACTCCTATGCAGAGCTCCCCATGGATCCCTGAAGTCACAGCAGCTGGAGAGGCTGGAGGCCCCACTCTGCCCTCCTGCCTGGGCTGGGCCAGCAGCACGATAGGCCCCTGAAGGGCAGCAGCACTGGGGCTGGGCAGGGCACTGAGTCCCGGGAGGAGGAGGCAGGCACACACCCAACCTGGTCCCCACGCTTGCTAGGATGAGCTCAGAGCCCCAAACTTCTCAGCACCTGCCGTATTCCATGATGGAGCACCCAGGGGATTTCAGCACCTGAGTGGGGGACCCTGCCTTCATGCCAAGGCCAAGCAGGCACTGGGGCACAGGCATGTGGGCTGGGGGCCACCTGAGCTGTCACCATCTCTTCTAGCCTCCTCACCCTGGCAGTGATATCTCCCCAGATTCAGCCCTCCTGCAGGGGCTCCACATAGTGGGACCTGGGGCCCCAGGAGAGCTTGTTTAGGGGAAGGGGAGGGCAAGGCCAGGCTCTTTTCAAAGTAACTTCTACAAAGGAAAAAACTAACTGAGGCCAGCGGTCCCCACCCCTCAGTGGGAATGCTTGGACCCCATGTCCCAGAGGCCTAGGAAAGAGATGTGATGTTAGAGCGTCCTCCGGGGGGTGCCATGATCTTCTGAGCCGTACGTCTGACAATGTGATCATCAGCCTGAGACCCTGAGGAAGAGGCAGGGTGGGCGTGTAAGGGGCAAGCACAGCCCCCACCCACTTGCCCACAAGTTCAGCTTTGCTCCCAGAGACCACATGGCTGGGCAGGCGTCCCCTCCTGAGGCCTTGGGGTCACAGGCAAGAGCCTGGAGGTCACTAAGATGTGTGGGGATTAGAATTCCACGGCTGACTCTCCAGGAAGCCCATCCTGCCTTGTCCCTCCTAAGGGTCACGGTGATGGGAGACGGCTGCCCTTGGCTTCAAGGCAATTTTGGATTCTGAGGGGCTTGCCCCTGCTCTTACATCCCCAGGGAGTGATCAGGGACTGCCATCAGCTCCCCAAGCAGGAGGACAAGACAGGACATTAGGGCCTCACCCAAGGGTGGGGAAAGGGTCTGGCTTTGGTTTGCAGGGCTTCTGGAAGCAGCTCGGCTCTAGGCTCACTAGAGGGCAGTTGAGACTTCCCAGAGGCCCTGCCTGAGCCCCACCTCGAGCACTCCAGTATGTCCAAGTGCCATGGACACTGCACAGACCCGCTCCGTATGCCTCGCTAGGGAGTCTGGGCTGGCTGTACCGGGAAACATGGATTCCCACAGGATACTGGAGTCCCCAGAGGGTCCCGTTGCCTCCCATGGAGGCCCCCATGTTCTCGATTCCAGTGGGGCTTCATCACACAGCTGGGGGCAGAGGCTGGGCAGAGGCTCCCCAGTGGGTGCTCACAGGCCCCTCACCAGAACAAGTGTCTCCACCCCACATCTCTACACTGGCCAGGCACAAGTGTGGGAGGTCCTGCAGTCTTCTGTGGACTCCAAATTCTCCAGGCAGACTGGGCCCTGGGCCCTGGGGTCAGGCAGCTCCCCACACCCCCACTCCACTCACCAGACAGGCTGAATCCTGACTGGTGCAGGTTGCGCACAGGGGGCACCGAGATCTTGCCTGGGCAGGACGCGCGGGCCTGGGTGCCACCCCCTGGCTTAGCGGGCACCATCACCTCATGGACTGGTCCATCGTAGAGGCCTCGAGGCACGCCATGGACCTCTGCCAGCTGTGGGGTCAAGAGGGATGGGCATGAGGGGGCTGGGCTGGCCAAGCTCCTGGAGGGTGGCACCCTCACTGGAGGGGTCTGCTCTGCACCCCAACTCCACCCAGCCCAGGAATTCCAGGCTTCTTCAGTGGAAGAGCCCATGCCACCTGCACACTCCTCCCCAGGCTCCTGCTGCCTGCCTGCACATGGGACATACACACCCTCACATCTGCACACGTGTCCTCACATGCCTCCTGCAGCTCCCTACACACAAGCACCCAAGCTCCGGAGCCAGCACCAGGCCCCAACTGTGGCTTGGAAGCCTGACCCTGTCCCCAAGGAAGCCCTGAGACAGAGACTCTGGGTCCTGTCCTCCTTGAGAGTTCCTGGGCACTGAAGTTGGACCCTTAAATGTCCTTGTGCCTCCTTAGTATTCTCAGGTAAGGCCCATGCCTGCTGGACCTGCACCCAGCCCTGGGGGCTCAGACCAGATCCTGTCCTGGGGTTCACTCGGGCACTTACTACCCTTGCTTGCCTCTCTGCAAATGGACCTGTCCACCTCTCAGAGCTGCCCTGTGCAGGCCCCATCCTGCCCCACACCTGCCCCTCCCATGTGTGCTCTGGGCATGGAACCCTGGCCAGCTCAGGTTCTGGTGGAGAGGCACTGCTCCAGGATCAGACAGAAGCTGTGTGGGCCTGAAAGTCCAGCAGTGGCCCTGGAGATAGAGCGGTTGAGTTGTCACTCTCCCGGTGCCAGGGGATCCTCTGGCTTGGGAAACCAGCTGGCCCATCCAGACACTGCCTTCCCTACCCTGAGTCTGGCAAGCTCCTTCTGGAAAACCTGAGCAGAGCTGGGGTAAAGTATTTCAGTGCATGCGGCAACCATGCACGTGTAGACTCATGTCTCCCGCGGCGGGGCATGTGCATATGCAAAGCCACACGTCAGACACGGACAATCATGGCAAATGACCATGGGAGGGAGGCCTGGGAAGAGTGCGCACAATTTTTAGGTCCATACAAGTAAAAGCTACTCCAGGCCCCCATTATCCACCAACATGTCTGCTTGTGGAGAGGGGTCCTGCTAGCATCTTAGTGATGACTTACTCTGGTGAGATGGTTACAAGTGACTTAGTTTATGCCCACATCTCCCTCCTTATGACTTATGAATGACTTGGATAACAAAAGCATCCCTTGCTGCTGGCCTTCAGGAGGGAGCAGCAGCTGACTGGGTGCAGGGGTCCCAGGCCACCGAAGGGCCTCCTTGCTGCTCCCAAGACCAGGCTGTCTCCCCACTTATGCCCCACCTCTGCTTTCCTGACCCCTGTGGACCAGGGCTAGGCCAGGAGTCTCTCCACACCCTAGGCTGTGGACCCCAAGGGTCAGGTCTTACCCTGTTGCGAGCCTTTATTCTCTTGTAGACGAAGTCTGGAAATGTTTTCCGAGGAATGAAACGGCCAGCCCCCGGGGTGGCAAACAGGTTCCCATCCTCCAGCACAACTCTGCCCTGACTTATGACCACTGAAGGGGCTCCTCGGCACTCAACTCCTTCAAAAATGTTGTACTCCACGTTCTGGGGAGAGAGAGGCGCCTGTCCAGTGCCCTTAGCCCTGGAGCTTGCCCAGGCCGGCCAGCATTGCAGGAGGCCTGGACTGGTGCTGAGACCCCAAGACACAGCTGAGGCTGACAGCTGCCACGCTACAGGAGGGACGTGCACTGTTCCAAGCCACGTGGTTCTTGAAGGATGGGGGCAGGTGCGCAGGCAGCAAGCCCTCACCCCTGCCCACAGGCTCAGTGCCCTCTGCTCAGCCTCATCTGCACCATGGGGTGGCAGGCCAGCCACACAAGATGAGTGGGCAGGCTGGGGTGCTGGGCTGGCCACAGCCACTGAGAGCTAAGTTGTAGGCAGGGACCTCAGCCTCCACCCCTGCAAGCCTACTGAAGGAGTGGCTTCCTTACCGAGTTGTGGTTCTTGGCAGAGATGACCTTCAAGGCCCTGGGGTTCCAGATAACCAGGTCAGCATCAGAGCCCACAGCCACTCGCCCCTTTCTTGGGTAAAAATTGAAGATTTTGGCAGCATTTGTACTGGTCACTGCAACAAACTCATTCTCGTCCATTTTCCCGGAGGCCTGAGAAGCAAGATAGCCAGCTGAGGGGCAGGTGTGGTCTCCAGGACATCACTAATGCCCCGAGGCAGTCAGGACCAGGAGGGCATTCTGACCTAGAGAAGAGCTCAGGACCCAGGCTGGTAGGGCAGGATGCAGAGCAGGGCAACAGAGGACTGGACTGGCTCTCACTACACCATCTATATAAATGAGCTCTTTAAAAAAGGTTTTAATGTTTAATTAAAAATGGAGTGAGCCAGGCGAAGTGGTCACACCTGTAATTCCGGTAACTCAGGAAGCTGAGGCAGGAGGATTGCAAGTTCAAAGCCAGCCTCAGCAACTTTAGTGAGGCCCTAAGCAACTTAGCAAAACATAACCCTGTCTCAAAATAAAATATACGCAGGGCTGGGGATGTGACTCAGTGGTAAGCACCCATGGGTTCAATCCCTGTGCAAAAAAATTTGGGGTGATAGTTCCAGGTCAGCAGGATGTCAGATTCTGCAGGAAGGGCCCTGGATGCAGGACTGGGACTGGCGGGGGCTCCCACCACTCTCATGACACTGCTGGTTGTGAGGGGCTCCCTCAGTCCTACTGACTGCCCTCCCAGTGCCTGCATGCCCGCCACACTCACCACGCATTTCTCCCAAATCACGGACATGCGTTCCTCCACTCCATTGGTGCCCTCAGGGATCAGCGTGAAGTTGTCTTTGCCAACAGCCTTCTGGGCAGTGGTGAAGGTGCAGTGGGCACTGCCCGTCACCTGGAGGTCCCCACTGGGAGCAAGCCAGGGTCAGAGGAGCTGGAGTCCAGCCTTACTGAGCTGAAGACTGGGTTGGCTCCAGCTCTGCCAGGCAGAGGAGCCACAGAGGCTGAGGGGCTGAGCTGGTGTCCCAGTGCCACGAGAAGAGTGTGGCAGAGCCACAAGGGGCAAAGAGAGGGCAGCTCCTAGGAGGGCAGCTCTTAGGGGGGCAGCCCCGGTGGGGACCCTAAGACTCAGCCCCTCACCTGCCTGGCTGCCCTGCGGGAGCCCAGGGATCACAGGAGGGGCACAAGTGCATGGGCAGGTGTGGACCCCACATGTGGACTCGGGCTTCTGCTCACCTGGACAGCAGGGAGGTGAGGTGGTCTGCAGTGGTGGGGTCCGGGCTAACTGGGGGTGAGGTGACAAAGGCGGCAGCCTTCGCCCAGTTCTTGCTCCAGTAGTGTGAGCCGTTGGCACCCAGGCTGGCGGTGATGGGCTCCCCAAACACAACCAAGCCTGCAGCAAGCAAGGCCATGACAGGCGCCCCAGCTGCAGGGCTGTGCTGTGCTCTGGCCCCCACTGCCGCCAACACTGCCGTCTCCCATTATGTGGCCTCCAGCCCTGGACAGGCCAAAGAGCAGCCCTCGGAGTCCCTTGGAGCAGGGGTCTGCAGTGGCCAGCGGGGGTCCTCTCCATACCCAGCCTCTCTGCCCAGGGCCAGGCTGCCAGGCACTCCAGCAGGCCATGCTCAGTGACCACTCACTGCCTGCCCAGCCTGGCCTTAGTGCAGCAGCCAACCAGACCTGGGCCCTGGCTGTGGCTCACTTCAGGGCTCTAGCTCATGACTGAAGTAGACCCTGCCAGTGAGCAGGGGAAAACCCAAGCTCGGGGTAGGATGGGGGGCCCTGGCAGGGAGCTAACCCTGTAGCGGTGGCTTTTGTCGGGGAGAGTGAGGTCCTGGGCCATGCCCTGCAGGCCCTGCTCACCCTGTTCCAGACAATCTCACAGGTCCTTGCCCTTGCTAACAAGGAGGGTTTCTGTTTCAACCCCTGATGCAGAAAATAGGTCCAGCTACACACCACCCCATTCCAGGAAGCCCATAGCCTCAGAGCAGGCCCAGGAAATGCGTTCTCCAGGAGACTGGGGACAGCAGGAGGTGGGGGCGAGGAATGCTGGGGCCTTCTTGCAGACACTTCCTCTTCAACTACCCCCTGTGCCCAACACCCAAACCTAGGACACCTCCAGAGCCCTGGGTGATTGCTGGGCTCCCCAGGCCCTCTGAGCTTAGCCGCCTTTGGTGGAGGCCACTCAGGCAGCCCCTACTGAGGGTAGCTGCAGGATGCCACCTGCCAGAGCATGCGTGCCCACTTCAGTTGGCCAGGCATGCTCTGGAAGGAATACCCCAGCCTGCTGGGCATGCACCCCGGCTCCCACAGCAAGTGTCAGTGTGGGTGCTTTCCTGGGAAACTAGTACCTTAGACATACACATTCAGCTAATTCTGCCCTTATGGTGGGCAGCTGTTCTCCAACGAGGCTAAAGACTGGTCCACCCTCACCCCCACTGTGGGGCATCAGGGCGCCTGCACCTTCCTTGGACTGCACCGTAGGTGTAACCTGGGCAGGCAGTGTTCCATGAAGAGGCCGGGTCAGCCCAGGCCTACCCTCCTCACCACTGGAGGGCCCTGGAGTGAGCCAGCCAAGCAAGCTGTGCCCCCACCACACAGGGACAGGAGGGCTGCACTCACCCCTGCGCTTGGCTTGGGCAATCACATCAGCCGCACCACTACTCATCACCTTGGTGACGTACAGTGGGCAGTTGGCCTGCTTGGCGATGGTGATAGCTCGGTACACAGCCTCCGCCTCCACCTGGGGGTGAGGGAATGGAGTGGCCACTCAGGCCAGTCCCTGGCCTTCCTGCCTGGTGTGGGTTCCGGGACTCCTGCAGCTCACCTGCAGGATTTCAGGCCCCAATGTGCACCCATGAGGGTGAAAGCCCAGCCTGAGGCTCAGTGCCTGGCATCTGGGCTGCCCCGGGCAGGTCTCAAGGTCTGACCATACTGTCTTCTTGGGCTGCAGGGTGACCAGTGGTCATGCACCTGGCAGGGGACGGGTCTGTTGACTCACCCTTCTGAAGTTAGGATGGGGTGAGCACAGCCCTGCCTAGGCCACAAAGCCAGGGCTGAGGTGCCCACATGGTGTTGGCAGTCAGGGGTTGAAGCATGCTCTGGGGGTACAAACTCACCTCCTCAGGGTGGCTGAGTACGTGGCCCTCAGGGCCGGTGATACCCCGCTCCAGCAGACGCTTCTGCTCCTGAATAAACCAACAGGATGCCTCGCTCCAGCCCTGAGAAGGGCCCAAGCCCTGGACCTGAGGTCCTCGGTCTACAGCCTTGCCCTCCAAGGGCAGTCCTGGGCCCCAAAGCCTTCCGGCATCCCCCAACCATGAAGAACTCATGGAGGAGCGTGAGCCAAGCTCGAACTCCTGACTGGCAGGCCTGAGACCCCCTGGCTGTATGCCGCTTCCCCCTGTGGAGCACTCTGGAAGTGAGCATGGGGACAGGGCCCTGACAGGTCTGGGTTGGACAACCACTCTTGTGCCAACACTAGGGTCCTTGAGGGCCTGGGCAGGGGCATCCCTCTTGTGTTGAGGACACAGACACTGACTGTGGCCTGAAGAACTCAGGAAAAGCAGACCCCCAAATGGGACTCCCAACTAGGTGTGGTTCCTGGACATCCTCTGCCTACTCCCCTTTGTCCTCGCCATCATCTTGACCCAGACATTCTCATGACAGTGTGGGCTGGCCTGGCCTTGGAACATGGAGGTGTACACAGTTCCCTGTGCCCTCAAGGCTGGGCAGTGAATGGGGGGGACCCCACTTGCTCCTCCCCAAGAGTCACCACTGTCCTGTTCAACCAGGAGGAGGCAGGGCCAGCCCCTCCCAGAAAGTCTCTGTGGGTCTGGAACGTCAGCAAGATGTGCTGTGTGCACTGACCCCCACCTGAGGCCCAGAGGACGGCTGGCCCCAGCTCTCGGAACCTCCCAGGCCTGGGCTGCAATGGGCACCCCTGGCGCCTCAGCCAGAATCAGTGCTGACCCAACAGAAGGGCGTCCAGCCCCATGGCCTCCTACAGTCTGGGGTGTGTGTGAAGGACAGGGCCACCACCCTACATGGACCAAAAACTCCCATCTGTGATCTGGGAGGTCACACCCTCTCTCCCCTCCACCTGGCCTGCCCCTCAGCACCTCCTCCACGATGTCCCCATTCTCTGCGTGCACCTGGGCCAAAGCTCCCAGGTCCCGGATGATGCTGAAGATCTCATACATCTGGGAAGAGAAGTGGATGGGGTCTGCTGTTTGCAAGGCTGTGTCTGCTCCAGCAGAGGCCCAAGACACCCCCACCTGTTCTCTTTTCACCACACCTGCCCTTACCTGGCCATCGGTACACTGGCACCTGTCCTTATATGTCATGAAGACCAGGAAGGAGTTCACGCCTGGAGGAGAGGTGGGGTTGGGGGTCAGACACCCAGGAGGCCTCTGCTCTCCAGAGGGGAGTGGGGTTTCACCCAGAGCTGCCACTAGCACAGCCACCCTGAGGGTGTCTCCCCTACACCAACAAGCTGGCACATGTGGGTGGAGTCGGGCACACCCCAGCCCCTCCCCGCTGCTTTGGGAGGCCCCAGGTTCAGGAACCATTGCTTTCCCAGTGGTAGAGGCAGGTAAGTACCCTCACACCTGTCTAATAGACCTCATCCACCGCGAGGGATAGAGCTCTGCAGTGGGGTCGCTGCCCGAGCTCCACCTGCTCTCTATAGGAAACATCAAGGCCAGCCAGGACAGCTGAGCCCTCCTGATTCCTCAGCAGCAAGAGCCCACCCACCTCCCAGGACCAGGACCTGCATGGGTCGTTTTGAAGTGGGGAACCGTTGTGACCTGCTCACCATCCAAACCTACATAGCCCAGCCTACCCCACCCCCACTCCTTGTTTGCTCAAAAGTGCTGATGTGATGAGCTATGACACACTGGGGAAACTGAGTCATCCTGTGCCCTCTGAGCCATCCTCCCAGTAGATACAAGCATGCGACCTGGGGTTTTGGGTCTGCTGCAGAATATCTGACGTAGGCTGCTATTCAGGATCAACCCTTCCTGGGAGGGAATGACCTCCACCTGGTGCCAGTCTGGCAGAGTGAGAGGGCTCTGCAGTTACCTGCTTTCCACCTGGGCTCAGAGACATGACGCTGCAGGCCTCACAAATCCAATTAAAAACCAGCGTCCAGGCAGAGCTGCTGCCTGGAGTGAGTGGACACCTGGCTACCCTGGGCAGGGGAGAAAGGTGTCCTGAGCTCATAGGGCACAGTGCAAGCAAGGGTCCTCAGTCCTCAGGAGCTGGGCACCCAAAGGAAATGGCCTTTACACCACCTGCTCCTTCAGGGTCATGGTGGACAGGTGACAGTGTCTCCTGGGAGTGCCAGGGCTTGTGGCCTCCTGAGCCTGGCCAGGGGCCTGCAGCGGGCCCACTCCAGGCCCTGAGCCATGGGCCACCCTCAAAGCTTGGTGACAGAGATCCATTGTGCCATTTCGTTTGCCACATTTGGGATGGAGCTCTGATCTGAGTTTAGCCTTGGGACTTTCTATGGAACAAATCCAGCCCTTGCTCTAGTGGTTGTTTCAGCACAGGCACCAGTGGGGGGAGCGGGTTTTAAGTCTCCTGCTAAAAGCACTGAATGCACAGGAATACTCTTCCTTCACCCTGGGTGGCTTTTCCAGGAAATGGGAGTCTGAGGATGCTTCATTGTTGCACCCTTCTCTAAGCAGGACGGCTACAGGACATGTCGCTTGGTAGGAGACAGCAGAATTGCCCTCAGGTGACTATTCTCCACCTGCCCTCGGGGTCAGGTCAGCCGAGTCCATCAGGATGCAGGGTCAGGGGAAGGACACCTTCCCATCCAACGTGCAGGCAGCCTGTGTCAGGAAGCCCAGGCCCCCACCTATACCCCCAGGCCCCAGCCATGGGAGCGCTGCTCACCCTTGTCCTTGGCCAGGGCCTCCAGCTCCTCCTTGGTGCTCTCGTGCCAGCGGGGCACATCCATGTGCAGGGAGTAGTCACAGCAGGCCGTGCTATCCGCCCGCTCCCGCCACTGCTCATAGGCGGCCAGCAGGCTCACCCCCGTGTCGGGGAACACATGGTCCACTGTGGGGGCAGCACAGTCAGCCAGGATTCCTTACCAGTTGCTGTGCCCACCACCACCTCCAAGGGAGGTTTAGTTTCATGCTCCCAAGAGACCAGACCAGCACAGGCGAGCGCCCACTGGGCAGGTGAGGCCGTGCTCTGTCCAGTGCTGTGGGCCTCTTCCATGGTGCCCCACACTGGGCTGCTGTCCTGTGGACTCCAGTGATGCCCTCCTAGCCCTAGTGCACAGCTGTGAGCATGCTCACTGGCCTCTCCTGGGCCAACTGGGTCAGCCAGACAGGAAGATGCACCCCTGGAGCAGCCAAGCTTGCCTGCATCCTGCACCCCTTCCACAGGGCCGCACTTCCATCACTCAGATCACAGCACCTCGGCTGCTCACACCCCCAGACCCCGCCCGTGGCACCTCTCTGCCCTGGAGACAGCTTGCAGCCTGCCACATGCCTGGTAGTAGCCCAGAGCAGGCAACATCAATAGTGCGGCCTACTGCCTGCCTGGCACAACAACATGTGCTGAAGTGGGGGCCTGAGATGGCCAGACCCCCTCAGACACTGACCTGCTGCTTCTCCTTCCTTTGGAGACTGAGCAAGCCAAACCAAGTTGGACTGTGGTGATGGCTGCTGGCCACCTATGGAGTGCCAGGGTCCACAGGGTGCCCCCCTAGAGGACATTCACTGTGCACCAGGCATAGAGACCCGTGTCGGCTCCTTCAACCTCACACCCCCAGGGGAGCACTCCTCCCCTGCTGCCCAGCTCAGGAAGAGACGTGGGGCCAGGTGCAGCGAGGGTCTTCAGACTGCAGAACTGTTGACCTGCTCAGCACCCCAGGATGACAGCTTTTGAAGTCACACAGTGTGAGGATGGGTGGGGCTGTGAGCTTGTCCTGGCTCCTCTGCTGAGCTTAGAGGTCTCAGTAGGAGGGCCCGTGGATCACGCCTATCAGCAGGAGCCCATCCTGGCACACTCCACTCTGCAGAGGTGGGGGGTGGGCTCTGGTGACCAGTTGAGAATCATGGGCACTGCTGTCCACTTGTTTTCTCAAGTCACAGCCCTGCCCTTCACCTCACAGGCAGGAAGATCAGGGCCATGCTGCACAACCCTGGACCTCACTCAAGGCATGTGGTTTTTCCAGGCTCCAGCCACTGGCCCGCTCCCAGCTCCCCAGAAGTAGTAACTAATTGGTTCCCCATAAGTGCCAGCAGCGTTGCAGTGCTGGCCAAGCAAAATGACCCAGAAGGAGAAATGGGAATAGCGGAACAGCATTCCAGGGTTTCCTAGACTGACGTGCAGAGAAGACAGAATGGAGAAAGCCAGCAGCAACTCTCCCCGCAGCACATATGGCCCAGGCCACCTCTGAGGGCCCCACACACTCACGTATCATGGTGGTCCCTCCTGCCAGGGCCGCCTTGGTGCCTTGGCAGAAGTCATCTGCTGGGGTCATGCCCAGGATGGGCATCTGCAGTCTTGTGTGGACATCAACTCCGCCAGGCAGGACCATCAAGCCATGGGCATCGATGGTTCTGATACCCCCAGGAACAATGAGATTTTCTCCAATTTGTCTGAGAACGATGAAGAGAGATTTTGCTGTTTATGGAGAGCCAGGTCTGAAACTGAATAGGTTCTGTGGCAAGGAGGTGGCCCTGAGAAGCATGTGCTTGAGCTCCTTGCCCTTATGGACAAGGGCAACACGGCTGGCCACTTGCCCACCCAGCTCCTTCAGAGGCCAGAGAGAGCAAAAATCTCCCACAAAGTGGCTCAAGATAGGCAGTGGAGAAGGCCCAGCCCTGCGCAGTCATTGTCCCCTCTGGTACCCCACTAGAGTTTCCACGTGCTACCTTACCAACCAGGGTCTGGAGCCTCCTGCAGATACAGCAAAGAGTGGACAGGCTGGTCACTCAGTATTGATTAAGCCCCTGCTGTGAGCCCAGCACCCTACTAAGTGCCTGGATAACACAAAGACTCATGGAAGCTATTGTTCTGTCTCCCAAGACCCTATGACTGCCTGGCGAGACTTGTCACCCCCAAAGCCAGGGCTGGATCACAGGCACCCACACCACTGTTTCCAGGGAAAGGGGTTTCAGGAAAAAAGCTTTCCCCCAAAGCCACCTGGGTGCCATGTCAGCCACACATGCACATGAGCACTGCAGATATTCTGAGCAGAAACTTACTTGATCAAACCATCTTCCACATACAGGTCAGCATAAAAGGACTGGTCGTCATTCACTATCTTCCCACCTTTGATCAGAAGGCGGTCACTCTAGCAGAGACAAAACACGAACACTTCTCCAGTTGGAGGTACTCAACATTTTAACCACGACAGCAATATCTGGGCACAAACCATAGACAGAAAAACAAGCTCAAACTCCTGCTCCTGTTCACTGTTCCCCAAGATGGAGTCTCAGAGGCAGCAGCCACACAGAGGAGATCCCACACGGCCATGTGGGCCAGCAGGCGGGTCTGGCTGCAAGCACAGGCACGAACGGAACAGGAGGACAAAGCCACAGCGGGTGAGAGCAGAGTGCTACGGATTGGGTGTCCATCCCCAACTGGTCATTTGACAGAAGACCCTGGTGGCCCTGCTCCCTGCCGCCCTCCCACCACACTGAGGAAGCTGGGGCTCTCTTCCACCACAATGCTGCAGGCCTGCAGTGGTGCCAGGAGGTGTTGGGTAGAGCAGCACAACACAATGGGCAGGGCTCCTGCCCTAGAATGCTGCAGGCAGTGGGGGAGGCAGATGGGAGCAACAGAACACATGTGCAGGATCAGCAGACGGTGCAAAGAGCATGAAGAGATGACGTGTGAGGGCAGGGGGACAAGCCAGAGGATGGAGAAGGGCCTCTCTTAGGGCTGGTCCTGCAGGTGACACAGTGGAGGGGGGATGACGCCAGGCCAGAAAGCACCTGAGCAGGAAAGTGCTTGAGTTGATGTCAGACCCAAGAAGAAACCAAGGACTGGAGCTTGTGAAGGGAGGATCAAGAGGCTGGGGCGGGAGCCAGAGAGGGCAGGGTGGGTGGGCAGGGGTGGGAGAGTCCAGGAGCTGGCACTGGGGGCATACACAGCTCTGACCATGTCTGGTGGGTGCTGTGAGGGACTCCCTCGGCTGTGGGGTCAGAAGTGAATTGTGGTGCTGAACAAGGGGAGCGGGTTGCAGTCTGGGTGGTTTCTGAGGTTGTCCAGGTTTATGAGAGGCTGTGGGGGCAGGCGAGGAGCAAGGGATTCGAGGGTGGCTGGGAGTCAGAGGGTAGGACTTGCTTGTGGGGAGACCCTGGGAGTGAAGGGAAAGGAAGAAATTGGGGTGATCATGGACTTTGGCTGCCTGGAGATGCCCCAAGTGGTTGAACCAAGTGCCAGCGAGTGAGGCCAGCTCAGTGGGCTAATCTCAGAGCCTCAGCTGTAGACAGGGATCCATTCCAAGGCTTGGCAGCCACAGAGCCACTCCTAAGAGTCCTATCAAGTGGTCAGGAAGAAGGACTGGGCAGAACGTGGGTATCATTAGTGGGATTTTGCACAAGCCAACAGAAGTGAACACCTCACCTCCGTGGAGGAGAGGAAAGAATCGCAAGGAGGAACAGGGGAACAGGCACAGAATGGCCCCTGCAAGGAGGCTGCTGGCCTCTCCTTTACCTTGCTTGAGCCTCAATGCCCCCTATACGCTGACCAGGGGAAGGACCTCCTGCCAATTCCCAAGGGTCCCTAAGTCCTTCCGTCTGAGGCCAAACAAGAGCCAACCCGAGAATGCAGCTCTAGAAGGCTGAGGGTGAGAAGTCACAGCACAGGAGCCCCGGTTCCTATGACAGTGGGGGCCTTCAAGATTCTGTTGATGAAGGTTAAGGCCACTACCACAGTCTACAAAAGGGTGGGCAAATGGTGCTGAAGGCCAAACCCAGCCTCCTTCCTGTCTTCACACAGCCTGGAAGTACAAATGGCTTATAAATTGCACATTGAACAAAACCAAATGAAGAATATTTCACTGACTCGTAAAATTTTATGAAATTCACGTTTCAGTGCCCGCAGATAAAGCTTCATTGGAACACTGCCCACAGATTATCTTGTCCAGGACTGCCCAGTTGTGATAGAAACAATGTGGTCCACAGTGCTAAAAATACTCTCTGGCCCATTATAGAAGCTGGCTAATCCAATCCTGCTGAGTGGCTGCCCACTTCCCCCTGCAGGCACCCATTGCCCATCACTGCCAAGCACCAGCCTCAGCAAGGACCCATTAGAGCCACCCACTGCTGGGCTCTGGAAGCCAGGGTTCAGGCCAGGCTGCTGCCCTTGGTCATGACCCTGTCCACTTCCCCATGGACCAGTTCACTCGCGGGAACCCAAGGAAGATGCTGCCAGAGAAAGGCAGGTTTGGGGCCAGCAGAGGCTTAGTTAGAAGTGAGCTGGGCCGTGGTGGATACTTGGGATGGCCTACTAGGAGGTGTGAAACCCTGGTAAACAGGCCAGCCTGGGAGGGTCCTCCTGCACCCCATGCTCTTCCACCCAGTACCAGCCGGCTGGTGGGACTTCCTCCTCAGCCCTGAACCCTGTAGGGTAGTGGACAGCCTTGAGGCAGGAGGTCTTCCTGTTCAGGCAAAGTGGGAGAGACTCCTTTCTCTCTGAGCTCTCAGGAAGGAATGAGCCCTCAAAAGGCCAGTGGCCTACATGCCAAACTGACTACTTGCGCTCTTGCTCAGGAGAAACCCAGACCCTCTGGGTGCAGCAGATCCCAGGAGCCTCCTTTCCTGCTGTCCTTCCAGCCACCTCTGTGGGGAGGCTTTGTTCCCTGGCAGGGCCTGGTGGACAGTTGGACCTCCTCTGCCTGGTGCGAGTGGGTGTTGGGGAGGGGAGTCTGCCCTGCTGAAGGCTGGGGCTGCTGAGAGCGGTTGGTGATCAGTGAGTGCTTGCCTCCTTTGGAATCTCCAAACCTGGGCTTCTGGCAGAGGCTCAGGGGCCTCCAGGGGCTCCCGGCCAAGAGGCCAGGGCAAATCGCTTTGTCTTGGACAAAGAGCTCCCTAAGCCACAGAGGCGCGTCCAAGGGGCCAGCGGCCTGTGGGCTAAGCCAGGAATGGCATCGTCAACAAAGGCCTCGTCTGCTCGCCGCCTGGAGAGCAGAGCTCGCGGCCCAGCGCGCCCACCTCGCCGGTCCGGCCCCGCGGGAAGACAGCCACCCGCGCCTCGGGAGGTAAGCTCTCGCGGCCTGGGCCTTTCAGGAGCGTCCCGGAGGCTCGGGAAAGCAGACGGGCTATCCCTGCGCGCGCGCTCCGCACCGAGGTCCGGCGGGGCCTCGGAGCACTCTCGTTGCGAGGTCGGACTCGCCATCGCCTGGACTGAGCTCGCGCGGGGGCGGGCCAGCAGGCAAGACTGGGAGGGACCGCCCCGCGAACAGGCCCATCCCGGGCGGTGGGCGGGGGCCGCCGGGCGAGGCGGGGGCGGGAGCCAGGCTCACCGTGATCCGGGGGATGCTCTTCTTGCCCTGGTACGACATCCTGTTCTGCAGGTTGGCCTGATCCCTGGCAGGGGCAGCTCGAGCGCGGGCGAGAGGGCCGGGACACGCGCGGAGAACAGCGTGCGTGTGGGGCGCGGAGCGGCGAAGTGAGAGCGCGCGGGGAGAAGGGCTCGTGTCCCCGCCCGGGTCCCCGCCCCTGTCCCCGCCCCGCAGCGGTGTCATTTGAATTCAGGCCACGCCCCGACGCAGCTCATTTGTACTCAGGCTCCGCCCCGTGTCCGCTCCCGCAACCTACCAGCCAGGCTAGACTCGCCTTTCTGCTCCTCGGACCTGCGCTTGCTGAGGCGGTAGGAAGAGGAGGAGGGTTGCGGCATGTCCCTGCCGTCGTGTACAAGTTTGCACCCCAGGAACAGGTGAGGAAGAGGTCGCTCAAGGTCCTGCCTGACCCCGCTTGTGCCCCCGCTGGGTGACCTGAAGCACCCTAGCTCCGAAGTTCAAACCCAATCTCTCATCCAGACTGCGACGCCAAGGAAACCCCCGAGTCCGTCCGAAGATGTCTCTGGCCAAAGCCAGCCTCCTCTTGAGTGTGACCTAGGCAGGAGCGCGAGTGCCGGGATGTGTCCTGACTGCAGGACCAGGTAGCGGAGACGCCACCCTCGGGGCTGTTCCACGACCGGCCGCGCGAAGCGGGGCTGGAGGGAGGAGGACAGACGAGTTGGAGAGACGCGGACAGAGACGGAAAAAGCGTGGCCCAGAGAGTCAGAGAGTGGCTGGGACCGCACTGCGAGGTGGATGGGGAAATCCAGGCCCCAAGGGTAGAGGGTGGAGGATGCTCGCCAAGCCCGCACTGAGGCGTGGCTGGGCGGCATCTCCTGCAGTCATGGACCAAACCGAGGGGCTTGTGGCCTGGGTCCTGCAGCCTCCACCCACGGAGGGCCGCCGGCAGAGGCCACGAGGGGCAACCATCGGTGACTGTCAGCGTCTACCCGGCATTTTATACCTGGCTTGCCGGGTCCCTGCGAGTGGCCGCGTGGCCTGCAGTGGGTGGGGATCAAGGACTTGAGGGCTCTGGCAACCGTCCCGCAGCGCATCCAGGGACAGGGTCCTCAGGCAGCGAATGCCTGATTGGAAGCTTGGGCCTGGCTGGAAGAGTAGCAGGCCGGTGCGGATTCGGTATGGTCATGCGGGAGTCGACGCCATGCGACCGGGTGTTCCCAACCCCCTGCCTGCAGGAGGTCTGCCCTGTATGTGGACTCGGCGGGCTGCTACCTCCATAATCCTTCCCCTTACACTTTCAGCCCTCCGGCCTGGCTGTGCTGAGCTGGTGCTGTCCACGCCTGGGGTGCTGAACGCGTTGCTCCTGATCCTGGACAGTGGCTCGCCCTAGGGGCACAGGTGAATCCAGACTCCGCTCCGATCCCCGGAGATGCAGGGGTAGGAGCACGCTTAAGAGAAGCCACTGTCTACCGCAACACTGGCCACTGTCAGACCCCTTGTGAGAGTTTACACCGGCCAACAAGGCCCTGACTCCCATCATTCTCAAGTGGACTTCTGGGGACCTGCTGAAGCTGCAGCTCCAGACATCCATGAACCCTGGGGAAGGAACTGCTTGAGCCAAAGCAGAGGGGCTCTCAGCCTGCCCAGAGATCATATGGAGATGCCACTATTCCGTGCAGTCCTGCTGCAGCTGATTTGGAATGAAAAGATTCCATTCTGTCAGTTGTCAGCATAGCGCACACTCAACCCAATTCCAACAGTGAGTTGCTGCAATTCTGGTTCCTGAGCTGTCAGGGACAGAGTCCAGCAACTCTCCCAGACCCTTGTCCTAACTTGGGATTCCACTCCCCCAAACCCATGGACTACCTCCTTCATTCACCTGTGTGGGGTTGCTACAATGAGCAGTGGGCCTGTTCTTGTGAGGTGCTGGGGTCCTTTCCCCTTCCTAAAGTCGTTTAATTCCTTCTCTTCTGATTCACATTCGACAGAGGTGTGCTGACTTCAGCCAGCTGCCACCAGGTACCTCTGATTGCACTACCCCAGGTTCCTTTAGATGCTTGGGGTGAGGTTACAGGTAAGGCCTGTGTCCCCTCCCCAGAGGGCTGAAAGTCCTTTCTGTTGGGGAAAGAGGACTTTTTTTTTTTCAGAGAATGGACAGAGAAATGGCAAATATAGCCCATAGGCTCAAATTTTAATAATCCATAGGGGAACTTTGATATTCTAAGATTTAAAACAATTTTTATTAAAACTGTACAATGATTTACAAATGCATAAAAATTCTCTGGTATATATCATAGGAATCACGTTACAAAAATATGTGTAAAATTTTGTAGTTGATCACCACACAACCTAGTTTAGACCTGTGAATATTGTTTAGCACTGAACAGAAAATCACATGTCTAGAACATGGGTATTAAGGAATAAATAGCCTCAGAGAACACAAGTACTGCTGTCACCTTGCCATAAGAAAACAAGTCTTGTTCATTTTTGCATAAATTTACAATAAAGCTTTTTAAAAAATATACAGTAAACAAATATATGCTTTGATACAGATATTCACAATACGATTTTCCTGAGCCTGAACTTGAATCCACTACTGTGTTAAAACACACGACCCCTCTTGAGGTTTCAGTGATGGAGTGATGGTAGTGCTGATCAGCTCTTTCGCCTCAAAGCCTCTCTCACACCCTACCCGACTTCTGGTCGGGGTTCACAAGCTGTGTAAGGCACTCAGGTTTCCTGAAGGCTATAGATTCTGCAAGGGCAGAGGCCCTGAGTCCCAGCCATGGGTCTTTAGCAACTGCAGCCCTAGGAGGCTGGGTCCACATGACAGGGGTGTCCACAGAGGGTCTGCAGCCCACGGGTCTCCAGTTTAAGTAGACCGAACGCTCGCATCGCTGTGCTGTGCACACAGTATGGCCAGGTTGATTCCGCTGTTGGAATATGATGGCAGACCTTTCTGTCTCACAGCATAGTAAACATCCTGGCAGCATTTGGGGGCCCCTCCTCTTGCCTCTTCAGGCCTTTCCTCTTGGGCAGATCTGTTTAAGGAGCTAGCAGGAAGAGCCCAAATGCTCAAGGAATCCAGTCCAGCCCACTGTTCGGAATAACAGTTTCAGCGTGGGATTTAGAAAATGCACCTTATTTGTAAAACACTTGAAATCCTCAGATGCTCATCGGCCCAGCAGAATCAGTGATAAATGCTAATATCTGCCTTTTTAAATTTTTTTTTGGCAGAAGTCCAGTTCTGTTTGTAACCAGGTGAAAGGAAGGTGCCCATGACACATGAATGAGAGCAATGGCGTCTATAAGAGGAATGAAGTTTCCAGCGTGTGCTTTTAGGAGTGTGGCAGGATGCCAGTGTGGTGTGGTACATGGGTGTTATTTAGAACATTTGTTAGCCATTTCCCTTTCCTATGTACATACTTTTACATATAAACAGGAACAACTTCATAAGCATTTGTACATATTTACATGCATCTCCTTCCTTCACACTTAGTCTTTTTTTTAAAAAATGACATAACTGTGCTTAGAGCCTGGGTGGGTGGGAGGGTCCACGAAGCCTGCATATGTACCCAGGACATGTGTCACGACCATCTCGTCAGTGCAGAGGCATTCGAATTTGGGCAAGTCTCAAATGTACATCTGCAGATTCTGGTCGACTGCTCTTGTAGGTACACGCTGGAACCAGCCCCAGGAGCTCCCGCAGAGGAGGCCAGGCCAGTAAGGAGCCCGTGTGTTTGTAGGTGCCCGCATGACAGAGTCCATCAGACAACCCCACAGCTCTGTGGCAGCTGTTACGAAAACAAGCTATCATTTGCCATTCAGTTCTGAGCACAATAAATGTGCCAAGAGGGTGCAGCCATTCAAATGAGACAAAACGGTGAGTGGAGGGCTGAAGAAGACAGATCCCAACGTCAGGCTCAGCTAGAGTGGCACCAAACTGGGCCAGCACCTTGGCCAAGTGAGCCAGAAGCATGGCTTGAATGACAACAGGAAGGATGGGTCCTTCTTGGGTAAGTGCAGTTAGCAGGGCATTGCACAGCAGAAATTCTGCACCCACCAAAGCAAATGTGCGCCTGTCTGACCCCATCAGCTTTCCCTGAGTTCCACCTGGGGAACCTTGCCTGGTCCACCTCGGCCTGTACCAGAGCAGAAGATTTCTTCTGACACAAATATAAAATGAACCTAACACTTTCAGACAATGCGGTCGTTCCTCCCTCTAGCTACGGGCTTTTAAATTTTTTTTAATGCGATGCTGCATGTTACACACACACCTGGCTATAGCTCTAACTCCTGGGCATCAACTTCTGGGTGCTCGAGAGGGCTCACAATGTGTGCTGTGCACACACCCACGCACCTCTTCTCATTTCAGCACTGGAGATGACAACCTTGGACCACTGAGGATGTGATGGCAACAGGACTGCCTCCGACCGGGGAGCTGGTCCCACGCACAGGCTGAACTTCCATGCTGTGGATGGGCTCATCCAGCAGGAATGGAAATCACTTAGAGTGGTCTTCATCACTCACACGCAGTCTTCTCTCTGAAAGAGTGGAACGGAGCACTTTCTCAGTTAATGAGTCTCAGACGCTACAGGACGGGCAACCAGTGGGGCAGCGTGAGAGGGGGTCAAGAGGAACACCAGACTGACCTGAGCCAGGGTCCTGACACCTACCCCACCTCACACCCTGTGGTTGCCCCTCTGAATCACATGGTCACCTGCCAGGGGTCAGCTGCACACATGCACACATGGAAGAGAAAACTTGTTGAGAATGGTATGCAGAGTTCTAAAATGTAGTTTCTAAAAAGTTTCTAAAAGCAGGGAAAAGATGTCATGGTACCTGTGTCACTCAATGCCAGAACCCATTGTTGCCCCATACTCCACCGTCCTCCATTCACTGCCACTGCACCCAGGGTGTGTGGCTTCCCACCTTGTCCACATAGGGTGCACACACAGAGGCCAGGCTCTGCTTCCACTCCCTCTCCTTGCCCCACTCTGGTCACTGTCTCACACAGCAAGCTCAAGATCTCGACCAGACAGGAGCTGCTCAGGGAGCAGGAGTATGATTATTTAGAGCATCCAACCTTGGTCTTGATGGCCTGCAGGCTCCACACGGGTCCTAGTCCAGTGCTTGGTCAGCCCCCAACTCCTTGCTTCTGAGAGCCCCTATAGACAGAAGGCCCTGCCTGCAAGGTGGCCACAGGCTGGCATCTGAAGCATCCTGAGTGACAAGACTATGCCTGCCTAGACTGCAGGCAACGTGACTTATGGCAAAGCCTACTTTCCTTCTGATGTCCATCTGAGAAGCCCCAGAAAAGGCCTGAGTTTTGTAGCTCACAGTGTGCAAGGGAGGGGGCAGGAATTGATTCCAGTGGCTGAGAGGTGTGGGAGAGGAGAAACATAGGCCGTGGAGGGAGCGTGTGGCATGCATGGGTGCTGGTGCCTGGTGAAGCAGAGGCTGGGAGCTCACAGTTTGCCCCCATGACACAGGTGAGCAGGAGCCATGGTGCTGCCTTCTCTCTGATGCAATTTTAACACCAGGCTGCAGTGAGGATGGGCGCCAGCTCCTGGGAATAAGTCGATACTGAAGTGGTGGATTTGGCTCATTTTGTGATACGAAAACCAGTATGGCAGGGACACTAGGGCAACAACCATCTGGCTGCACCAGGCACAAGGACACCCCTCTCTGAGAGTGGCAGAAGCTGCGTCCACAAGTAAGGCACAAGTGGAGTTGGCATATGGGTTAGGAAGCAGCGTTCTGACTCACGTCACAGCTGAGCTGCAGAGCAGGCCCTGCCATCTGTGTTTGCACTGGGGATTTCCATGGGGTCTCAGCTGATGGAAAACATCAAGCTGTTGGCAGGGGAGACAAGCACCTTCCTGGGGGCCCAAAGAGGCGGTTCGGATCAAAACCAACTGCAGATGGTGACACTACCACCAGCTCCAGACCCTCATTGCAGCTTCCAGAGATGCACAGGATATGTGCAAATGCAGGGCTCCTGGCCAGGTGAGCCCGCAGCTTCCCTCTGCCCCCAGACTGTGTCCAGCACCCCAAGTAACCCCAGTCTGAAAGCTTCCCGCTGATAGGATGCTGAGCAGGGATGAGCAGAACCTTCCTCACAAAATTATTTGGGGGAAACCTGAGCAAACATTTCCAAACCACACAAAGGCTGACAGCAACAAAAAACTATGTGGAGCCTCCGACTTTTGCCCCAAAGCTTGGATTTGGGGGAAATATGAAGACGTAGACACTCAGCATAGTAAGCTAACCACCTCCTCCTGGCTCTCTGTGGGCTCTCTCCATCCACCTCAGTACAGGTGCCAGCACTGTCAGCAAACCCCCACGGAGGAGAGCCCCCGGAGCTGGCACAGATGCTGGGATGACCCTTCCAGCCTAGGGCGGAACACAGCCGTGCTTGCCCCTGGGGATCCCGCTTGTTTCGACAGCTGTCTAACATGTGTCTAAGAGAGGCAGTGGCCTCTTTCAGAGTAGACTGCAGGTGAGGACATGGCCCCAGAGCTCTTGAGTGCAGCATAAGTCAGTTTTCCATATCAAGTCAACTGGGGCCAAACATCATCTTGCATGCCTCTGAAGGTGACATTTCAATCAGCTGACTGAGTTAGGCAGATGCCCAGCCCTACACACACACCAGCGTGGGTGGCCTCCTCCAAGCCTTGGGGGTCCTGAAGAGAACACAAAGGCTGGGTGCAGGGGACTCCTCTTGCCTGCTTTGAAGTGGTCTGGAATTCAGACTTGGACCAAAACATGGACTCTCCCTGGTCTCCAGCACGTTAACTGCAGCTCATGGGCTCTCTGAGCGTGCATGATTGAGCTGCAGGAGCCAATCCTATCAGTGTACTTCTCTGACTGCCCACCCTTCAGCAGGTGATCCCTCTTCCCAGCAGGAGGCCAGGAACACACAGGTCAGAGCATTGGTGGCCACGCGGCAGAGAGAGGGCAGCAGCTGACCTTGCACCACCACTAGTAATCCAGCACATACACACAAGCCACAAATCCACCAGGGCTACAGAGACTGTAGGAGGGACCCTCGGGGGTGTTGAAAATCCCAAAGTACCCCAGAATATAGAAAATTTGAAGCGGGAGAGAGGGAGAGACATTTTAGCCACGATGTAAAGTGGTCTCCTCACAAACCCCAAGCCCTCCCCATTGGAGAGGCCACAGTCCTCCAGGTGGGGTCCCAGACATGCTCAGAGCTGGAGGGAACATGCCTGTGCAGGACTGGGGAGGTCATCTACAGAAGTGCCAAGAGACCCGCTGAGGACCAGGGCTGGAATGACCAGGGGACCTCAGGGGGCCTCTGGAGACCCTGAAGCAGGAGCCAGGCAGGGGAGGTGTGTGTGGTGGGGAACCAGGACACGGGAGGAGGGGAGGCAACTTGGAGGTCCTGCTGAGCATCCTGGGCCTCACCCAGGACTTTGGAATCAGGGAGGAGCTTTGGGGAGAAGAGAGATGAAGTCTCTGCAGGTTTGCAGCCTCTCTGCTGATCTGGTTCAGAGGACCTTGAGACCCTGGGGGCTGTGACTCCACCCAAATGCCTGTGCTAAGAACCCTGGCCCAGCTCCAGTGGCCTCCAGCAGTTGGCTGACCCCAGTCCCCTGCCTGGCATGGAGAAGTCTGCAGGCTGTTTAGCGACAGCTGACCTCACTGTGGAGCCCCCTGGGCAGGGCTGACAAGGTGAATGGGAACTCTCCTGGCTCAGATGCCCCTCAAGGGCCAGAGAGACCTTCCTGGAATGGGAGTCCTGTAGGGATGGGGGTGTTCCTGCCTCCCAGCCAGCTAACTTTGATGTCTGCCAGCTTGCAGGCACAGCTACCTGATCCCTTTGCCCTGGCCAGCCCTCTTACTGCTCTTGTAACTGTACACTTCTCTGAGTCCTGAACCCCCTATTCACTAGCCCATTCTTCCTTTGAAATGCCCCAATTGACCCTGCAGGTCTTGGAATGGAGCCCAGACCTACTGCTATGTTCAGCAGCATATTGATGACAAGCTCTGCCCAGGGAGCTGATGCAGCTGCAGGTAGGGGTGGGGGTGGCTCACTCGGACCCTGGCTGGGCTGGATGAGAGCCTGGAGGATGAGGGTGGGCTAACTGGGAGGAGGGGGCCTGGAGGATGAGGGTAGGCT
>PVKS010027792.1:0-27125 GCA_004027875.1 Aplodontia rufa
GTCTCCCAAGCTCAGAGACTCAAGGGCTGAATGGTTTCTCTCATCTGTTGATGCTAGCATATATGGGGAAGCAGTATGGCAGACGGCTAACCTAACAAAACTTCAAATTGAATGACTTTCAGAGTATTAGGGGGATGGCTCTCTAGGATACTTGGAGGTGTAGGGAGGGGGATGGGGAGGGGGAGGGTGTATGAAGAACTCATAGGAGTCTGGAGATTGGGAAGGTGGGGGAACCATCCCAGAAGCCGATGTCATTCCTCCACGAACTACCCATTTAACGCATGAGTTCTTCTGGGGGAAACTGCAACAGGTAAAACCCAAGGTGGTTATCCATGTTTTGGCTTTTCCCCTGGATAACAAAGTTTATATCCATTGATTGCTAATGTTCTGATAATGTTTCCCCCTCAACTGTATTTCTATATACTTCTAATAAAAAATATATATATATAAACTATTTGAGAAGGAGGAATGTTTGAGAATTCATAATGATTCAACTACAAGACAAATTCTACCTTCCCTAGTTGCAGTGAAGAGGGAGGCTGTGTTCGGCTGCTCCCTGGGGTCCAAGGAGGAGGTTGGTTCCAGGACCCCTGCAGGTGCCGAAATCCCTGGATGTGCATGCTCCTTATGCAACATAGTGTAGAATTTGCATTGAACCTATCTTGCTTTAGGAACCTTAAAGAATTCTAGAAGACTTACGATATGATACATGGATATCATGGATGTTACACTGTCTTATTTTTTTATTTGTGCTTTTATTTCTATATTTTGATTAAGAGTCTTGATTCGCCGGGCATAGTGGTGCAGACCTGTAATGCTAGCAACTCAGGAGGCTGAGGCAGCCTCAGCAACTTAGCAAGGTCCTAAGCAAGTTTAGTGAGACCCTGTCTCAAAATAAAAAATAAAAAGGGCTGGGGATGTGGCTCAGTGGTTAAGCACTCCTGGGTTCAATCCCTGGTACAAAAAAAAAAAAAAAGGTTTGTTTGTACTAATAGCACAAGATAGCCATTTTTGAGGCAAAGAGTAGGAATTTGGAAAATGCATATCTGGACTTATTGTAGATTTAAAAGGAGGGAGGATCCTTTGGCAACTAAAAACCTAAATTTACAACTTTTTGATTTTTCTTTTCTCAAGCATTTTTGATCCGCAGTTGGTTGAACGCACAGGAGCGGAAGCTGTGGCTGTGCAGAACTTTCCCAGGGGCCAGTGACAGGCTCACATCCAGTCCCCTCGGTTCCTTCAGCCCCTCTAGGACGTGGTTCACTTAACCATTTGATAGAGAAGGACTCGGAGGCTCAGAGGTTCAGTGACTAGCCCAAGGTCATGAGCTGATAAAACTCAAAACCTGGACCCCACTCAGGCCCCTGGGAGACCGTCCCCTCGCCCGCTCCCTGCCTTTTGGGCTCTGCACAGAGCAGCTTTGCGTAGGTCTTAAAGAATTCACAGTCTTGGCCCCACTGATTGAATTGTCCCCTATGTCAGAGTGAAGAGCAGCTTTCGGTGCCAGTCTTGAAGCACAGGCCCCACTCCGCACCGTACAACCCTCTGGAAAGGATGGCTCTGCAAGGTGGGGGTGGTCGTTGGAGGGGACCTGGGCGAGCGAAGGCTTGTAGTGAGAGCCTGCGGGAACACCCTTGGCAGCCCTTGGCGGTCGGTACAGCTAACTTACCCAGCAACTCTACCTCCAGAAAACACCAGACGCAGGGCTGCTTGGAGGGTGGCCAGACCCGGGAGGCCATGCACCCACTCCAACGACAGAGCTTAGCTAAACTGCAATGCTGCAGGGTGGGTTGGGGGAACTCATGATCCCATCTCCTACCCCAGTTCTTGACCACTTTCCAGTGACTACAAAGAGACCCTCATCAATAAAAAAGATTCCAAGCATCCAGGATGCTCCTGACAGAGCTTAGGAGATGATAAAATCCTGACACCACACAGAAAGTCACACAGCCCTTTGATAATGTTACCTACTGCGGCCTCGTCAATAACCCCGTGAGGCTGCTACGCTCCCACCTTACAGATAGGCAGCACAAGCCACCCCAAGCAGATCAGAGAGCACACAGCCATAATGTCAACCGCTAATCTGGGTCCCCTGACTCTAGACCACCCTCCTCACCACTGCTTGGTCAAAGGCTCTGGCAATGCCAGGTCAACTAAATGGAGTTATAAAGGATGATTGAGGATGGAGTAGTCTCTGCACGTGTTCATTCATTCTCCAAACCCTTAATCCAGCAACGTGTGGTTCAGCTGTCTCTGGCTTAAACTCTGGAACAGCAAAGATGAGCAAGACATCTCTAAGCTCTGCACGGTCTCCCAGGCTTCTAAGTCAGACAGACGGGGAGACCGCTATCAGCAATAAGGCAAGAGGCCCGCCAGCTTTCGTTGTTGCTTTCAATAATCTACAATTTATGTCAATCAACTGCATTTGAGAACAATTGGTGATTGGTGTATTTTTTTTAATTTATTTTTATTAATGCATTATAGTTTTACATATTGTTGGGATTAGTTGTCACATATGCCTAGATGCACACAATTCAGCAATAGAATTTGTTCAATATCCCCGCCCTCCCATCCCTGATCCCTTGCATTTCTTCTGGGTCTTATATTGTTCCTAAAAAACCCAAATACAGTGACATAATTCTTATACCTATGAAGAACATTTATATATATATGGCTATAGTATATACAGTGACATTTATAGCTGCTTGGAATGTACCTTGCTTTATCTCAGTTCCAACATTTCCCCTTCTCCCTTCCTATCCCTTATTCTTCAAAATATTTGACAGTGGGATCAAACATTTACATTTTTGTACAGGTATGCAGCATAGCTTGTTCAATGATTGGTGTATTTTTAAATTTTTAATAAATGAATCAGGATGGATGAAGGTATGCTGCAATAACAAATTAATCCAGCATTTTCAGGGCTTAAACCAACAATGGCTGGTTTATTACAGGGCTTCTTTCAAATTAAAAGCACCAAATTGGTTTCTTTCTTTTCTTTTCTTTTTTTGCTTTCTTCCCCATTTCCTGGTAACCTGTATCTTCTCATCCCAGCTTCCTCAGTCTAAGAATGGAAACTGAGTAGCTGCCCCTCTGGCCCAGGCAGGAGTCAAGGAAACAGGAATTGTAAGGTACCCCTAGGCTAGCACAGCCCAGCTAAATAAATTTATATGTATTTCTTGACCTTTGTTCCTATAAATTGTAACCTTTCTGTAGAAAGGGGAAAGACAGATTAGCTATCTTCCCAGTTTGGACCAAACTGGGACTTAATTAATTTTTGCTTTTATAAGTCTTTTCCTCTTGTCTTATGTGAGGGTGGGCGATGGAATCCAGGAAGCAGCCTCTGGCCTGGATTCAGGTACCAGGTTCTTGCTCAGGTCAGTCACAGACTAGCTGCTGGCTTCCATCTTTACTCTGGAACTCAGCTCTTTTCTAAGTATCACCAGTGGCAGCTCAGTGGTGAGAAAATTATTGCAAGCCACAGGTGGTGCGTGAAGTCCAACCCTCCACCCCCAAGTGGCACGTGTAGCTTCTGCATGTATTTCTTTTGGGGTCAGGGCACGATCTTTTCTAGGGAAGGGCAACAAGCATAACGGTTTCCCTGGTTTCCAAAGCACTGAAATTCTTTGCTTGCCAAGTGTTTTCAAGTTTACAAATATAAGAATTCTTATAGGTAACACATTTATGGCTTTCAGCAGTGGTACACAACAGTAAAGTGTTTCCAAATATCTGTTTTCAAAGGATGAGATTCCTTTCTCCTCCTTCCTCCTTTGAAAAATGCTACTTTTTCACTCATAATGAAAACCTCTCTTTTACATCAAAAAGACAGATTCTCTTTTTGGAAATAAATCCACTCAGAAATGAAACCCACTGGGGGTGGAGTGGTGGCTCAGCGGTTTTGGCGCTTGCCTGGCAAGGACGAGGACCCAGGTTCAAACTCCAGCATCATGTACACAACTGAGTGTTGGAGCAACGAAGGCCATGTGAAAAACTAAATAAAGTTGTTTCTCTCTTTCTCTGTCTCTCTCACTGTCCCTCTCTCTTTAAAAAAAAAAGAAAAAGAAAAAGAAATTAAACTCACTTACTCTCATTGCAAAAAGTATTTTTTTTAACTGAACACTTTGGAAATACCTGTTGTATGCAGAGGAAAAAGTATATTACTCAAACTTTCACACACTTTGAGCAAGATAAGCAAAAAATTTCCATGCGGTATTGGGGCTTTCCACACTATCCCTCACTTGCAAAGATTCAATGTAAGATATTCTTCTTTAAAAAATTAATTATATTGATAATGTCTTTCAAATCAGGATTTTAAAATGACTACTCTTCTTGTAAAGAATTTAGCCAGGCACAGTGGTGCAGGCCTGTAACCCCAGCAGCTTGGGAAGCTGAGGCAAGAGGATTGCAAGTTCAAAACCAGCTTCATCAACTTAGCAAGGCGTTTCTCAAAATTAAAAATTAAAATTAGAAAAGGACTGAGGATATTGCTCAATGGTTAAGTACCACTGGGTTCAACCCAGATGCAAAAAAACCCCCAAAAACACATAAACATTTAAAGACCTCTTTTTATAGTCACACACACAATGACGTTGTGTACCTAGCTCATGGATACCAGAGGAAAGAGCCTCACAGGTCTTTTCCATAAATGCACCTGGTTCCTCTGCATACTTCAGTCTCAACAAATGTGCATCGGCTTCTACCTCTTTTTTCCTCTAAAAAGACTGTTTTGACTTAAGAATAATGTAATGTTGAAAAATGCATATTCTCCAGTACATCTTTCTTTTAGTGCTTCCCCCCAAATAATAGTTATTTCCGCATGCCTCATTGCTGAAACAGAATGGAAATCCAGCAAATGTCACAACTTGAGGGGTGTTTGAATCAGCACTGTCATCCAGTTGCAGAGAAAGCCACCCACAGGGAAGTTCGTCCCGGTGAGCTCCGCCTTGATTCTTCAACAATGTCTGAATTATATTGAGCCGTAGTTGCAAAAAAAAAAGGCATTTTGGCTGGTTGCCATGTTTTTTTCCATCATTTTAATCATTTCACCCACTTTTTTCTAGGACCAACAGGATGTGGACTTTTGCATTCATTATTTTATTTTTTTAAGGAGAGAGAGAGAGACAGTGACAGAGAGAGAGAAAGAAGGAATCAATTTTATTTAGTTTTTTCCTGTGGCTTTCATTGCTCTGACACTTTGTTGTGTATGTGGTGCTGGGGTTCAAACCCGCATCCTCACACATGCCAGGCAAGCGCCATAACTGCTGAGCCACCACTCCAGCCCCTTGCATTCACTATTAATAAAATCTCCCAGGAAGCTTTCCCTGGGAAGCTGGTTAGTCCCCCTTTTTGCATGGGGTCCTACCTGTTTGAATATGTTGTGAATAATTAGATGCTACACATTTCTATGTGTTGTTTCTGTATTTATTCTTCAGAATAAGTATTTAAAGAGTTTTCTAAACTACATTATTAAAATTGTCCTGTTCCAGATTTAATACTATGTGATTTGGGGTGTTTCTAGAAAACCATGTGGTCTTAGTTCTTAAATAGCTGGTTAATTGTTCTGGTTCCAGATAATATTTAAAGGAACAACATTTGCTGAGAAGGAGGAAATCTGCTAGAATTGTGTCCAAGCACAAGCAACAGAAAACCTGAGCGAACAATAACTGGAACCAATCGGAGGTTTGCTTTTTCTCATAGAACAGAAAGGGGACGTTGCTTCAGCAGCTCAAAGATGCCAGGGACCAGTCCTCACTACTGTCTTGCCCTTTCTCTCCAAGTCACAATATAGAAGCCACATTTTCAGATATCACATCTGCATCCCGGAAAGGAAGACGGAAGCCATAAGGTGGAAATGAGAAGGAGGGGAGGTGGTACTTAAGTTAGGACTTTCCCCTAAATTTCTAGAAGACATTCTCTAGAGCCGGATTCTGTTACATGATTACCCTTGTTAGCAAGGGAGGCTGGGACACATAGTTTTGTTGGGCACGCAGCTATTGCACGCTAGACCAGAATTCTGTTAGCACGAAGGAAGGAGAGGTGGGCTGCAGGAGTGGCAATGAGCAGGGTCTCCAAGGCAGTGCCTGGGGAGTGATTGACTGATTTTTAAGCCTGATTTGCAAGGGTCTTGGGGTCCCCATGAGCATTTTTCCAGGCTTCTTGTCTGATGCACTTGACTGCTGACGCCCCTGGTGATGGGCAGATGAGAAACCAGTATCTGGAGCAGGGCAGGCCCTGGGGCACCCACACCAACCTTCCTGCAGATGGAAAAGATGCCCCACCCAGGCCACAGCCTCTCTGCAGGTGTCTCCTTAAACAGGTTGTCTGGGAGGGTTGGCTTAGTCAACCCCTGGAAAGGCATTCTGGATACTCTGTAGGTGGAGTTAGCTCAGCACACGGGAACTGGGGAGAGCTGACAGTCGGAGGCTAAGCTGAGGACAGACAGCCCACCGTTGACCTGGGCACCTGCCTGGCCATCAACACACCGTGGCTTCCCACAGGGCGGGCAACCCTGTCTTACTTAATTCCCTTTCATTATAATAGTGACCAGGCTAACATTTTATTTCCACCCCCAATGGAACACTTTGCCCGCTTTAGTCAGAGGTCCTGAGACCCTATCTGGCTGGGTCCCTGTCCTTGTGACAGATGCAGGCTAGAGGGGCAAGACGGACAGCAAACAGATACACGGGCACAAGATTGCAGGTCGACGAGGTTGCCTCTAGGGAGTTAGACAGGATGATGAGATGTGGAAGGACTCTTGGCAGAGGGTGGGTGAAGCACTTTCCCTAGGTGTCACAGAAGGGCTCCAGATACCTGAGTGACAAGAGGAATGTTCCTGAAGAGCAAGAGGGTGTCCAGAGGCCCAGTGGTGTGACCTAGCCTGGCACCCAGGCTCCAGAGCCCACAGAAGGCTGGCAATACAGTCACGGTGATGCCCTGGCCACCTCACAATGTGCCCCAGCCCGGAGCAGCAGACACCACCTTCTTTTTAGCCAGCCTCCAGGACTCAGGCTGAAAAAGACTTCTTCCTCCTCATCTGTTTCCTGGCCATATTCCCCCACTGTCCATGCCTGAAGGAGGTCCCTCCCCATGGGACCCTTTGATTCAGGCAGGGTTAGAAATGGACAAAATGGCCTATTTCCAGCTGCCTTCTTCCACACTCCACCCGTCTCTATGCAATTGATGGTGTGACACAGCAGAGTAACATTAACTGAGCACCTACTGTGGGCAGGAGGTGACATTATTTAATATCTTCCGACATCACACCCAAGGGCTGGGTGTCCCCACTTCTAAGAGAAGAATCAGAGGGTCAAAGAGCTGAGTAACTTGCACGGTCACCAGCTATTTGGAAACAGAGTTGAGATCCATGTCTGTTCCTGAGATCTCTGAAGACACATTCTCCCTATGGATCCTGGGTAGTTTCAGAGGTGCATGACCAGAGGCCTCCCCGAGAGAGGACGGTCCCTCTCTCTTACACTGCTTCCTCTACCATGCCATTTCTCTGAGCAGCCATGCTCTGTGCCCTGTCACCTTCTGCCACTCCCTTTTCTACCTCCTGCTCCCAATTTCCCACCCCTTCGTCCCCTCTCAGCTGACAACAAAGACTCCTTGGCAGAGTGCAGAGGGAGTGGACACTCTCAGGCCATAACTCTGCTTAACACCCCTCTCCCTGCCTCCCCGGATCTTTCTGGGCCTCAGTTTCCCCATAGAGTTGGCATCCGCAATTGTTCTTCATGTGGGGGTGAGCAGCCCCTTGGAGAACATGGTAAGGGCTCAACGTCCTCCCTGAAGTTCCAGCCACGTGACAGGAACCCTAGAGGAGCCACAAATAGCTTAGATAAGACACGGGGAGGTGTTTGGGGGGCAAGAGGCAGGGGCTCAGAGCAGACGAGTGAGTCATGACAGCGGCTCTTGTTGCAATACTGTTTATAGAAAAGTTACCCCAGCCAAGGCCACCTTTATCTGGCAGAAATGTAACAGAGACGATAGAAGAAAGCAGAGAGGGGCCGGGTTTCTCAGCCTTGGTGCCCGTGAGGGATGAGAGGACAAAATCCTGCCCTGTGGGCCGCTGGTTGCCCATTTTCCTAACGAGCCCTGGCAGGTGGCCAGCAACTGAGAGCCCACAAGGAATGGCTCCCTGTCTCAGGAGGTGCACCCAGCCCCTGTGGCTGCTCCTTGGGAGATCCGTCCTGGTGGGCAAAGTGTTCTCCGCCTTGTTACAATGTATCACACTGTACCAACAAGTTAACGCATGCCACCCCTCCATTAACTTCAGGCTCTCTGACAAGCATCTCATGGTTTTCTGTCTTTTTAGATGTATCTTTCCACATTTTATTGGTGCATCATAGTTGGACTTAATGATGGGATTTATTGTCCCATATTTGTGCATTCACACAGTGTGACAATTAGCCTACTCGCTCCCCGGCACTTCCCCCTCCTTCCCCTCCTGCCACCCGCTGGTACCCTTTCCCTGCTATTTCCCTTTCTCAGTGTTAATCTGTTTTACAGTGAGTTAATTCAAAGAATTTGTCATTTATAAGAAAGGTCCTCTCTAACCCAGTCCTTTCTGCCTAGTATTCGGCGTCCATCCTAGGATCAGGAAGCAAGCTGAGGTTCCCATCCTCTGTTCCACACCAGGTTGAGCTCTGCTATGGACCAAAGGTTGGGAGCTCTGGTAGGTCCATACTAGCTGAGCTCCGCACTCCGATAGAACAGCCGGTTTGGAGGCGGAGCTCGAACGTGCCTCAGGCTCTCTGCAGGTGTGTTAGCTGAGATTCAGTCCACCGCAGGCTCTTCCTGAGCTCTCCTGCTGGATGCAGGAGAGACGCACAAAGAAAGCAGACACTCCTCCCTCGAGCAGCCTGCAGCCCAGGGCAGGAGAGATACGGAGGCAGGAGATGTCAGGAGCACAGGAGTGGACCACAGCAGGGAGGATAGGACGGAGGCCCTGGCAGGGGCGGGGTGACGGGATGCCCCAGGGGAAGGTGGGGGTGCATTTCTTTCTAATATTTTTTTTCTCCCTATAGCAGTGAAAAGTTACTAACAGTGGAACTGGTGACAGTGGGGAGGAGGTGGGGAGGAGAGAATGTCACTGTCACCCCTAGGCTTCAGTTCTTTGCATTGGTAGCCTCCCTTCCCTTCCCCTGGGCAGAGGGTGCTAGGTTGAGAGCTACAAGAGAGGAGAACAGTTTGCATCCACGCCTTGTCACCTGCTTGCTGTGTGTCCTGGGCCACACTGCTTCACCCAGCCTCAGTTTCTTCACTTGCAAAATGGAACTCTGTGCTGAGTACAAAAACTGCTGGTTCCTGCAGCCAGAGTTGCGGAGGGAGGCAGAGCTCTGAGTCTGGAGCTGGAGCGCGTTTGAATGCTGGCTCCACTCTCTGCCTGGGAGTGGCTGGGGAAGTCAGTTCCCACATCTGTAAATAATGGTGGTAAACTCACAGCAGTTGGGCCGATTTAATGGGACATCTTTACGTTGGCATGCAGTGAGTGCCCCTCAACAGCAGCTCTTGCTGTGGCTCTTGGACTGTTTGTCTTTAATGAAACCCCTTCTCGTTGGTCCTCTGGCTAGATCCTCATGGGACAGTTATGTAATAGGGGCTCTGGGGATGGCATCCTATGTTTGATAGTATATGATTAGCAAGAGGAAAAACACTTGGGAACCTCAGATATAGACATTTATTGCAAGGGGACCTTAGGAAGGACCAGCAGCTCATCACCCTTGACCCTGGGGAAGAATCCACCTGCTGCTGAGCTCTTGGGAGGGACCACTGTCCTGCCTTGAAGGTGGGTTCCTCCCTGCCACTGCCCTGCTGCTGTCTGGACACCCACCTTTTCTCCAGCCTCCAGCCTCCATCAGCCTCACTGTGACTTTGGGTCCTCACTACTTTCTGCTAGCGTACTCGGTTCCCCTTGGAAAGAGAGCTCTGACCGACCAGCTGGCCACTGGGCAAGGTGACAGCTTCCTGAGCCCCCATAGTCTTTGGGCCCCTGGGGAGGGATGCCCAGGCCTGGTTCAGTCAGTGGAAGCCACTGAGGGAGCCCAGTGCCCTCTTGAGACTCACTTCAGGGAGATTGAGGTCATGACCACCAGGGGAAGAAGACAGAGGTATGTGACCATGCTTGTGCCCTCGGGGACCCTACAATGTACCAGTGAGAAGAGACCCTGTGAATGGCAAGAGTGTAGCTTCAGCAAAAGGAAGACACATGGGCCCATGGCAGCCAGCCTCGTGTCCCAGAGGGAACGTGCACCATATGAACTGTGTGCCTCTTCATGGACGGTGAGGCGAGGGGAAGATTTGAAAGGCAAAATGAGGAGAATTTTGTAAGACGTTTTGAAACAGTGATCCTTGGCTCCAAGCATCTGTAGCAAGGGTGGCGTCAGCCCATGGTTGCCAGGCAGACGTCCTTGAGCGAGTAGCTTCTTGTGAGATTGCTGTGGCCGTCATGCAAGGCCATGGTGCAGGCACAGTCTTTTGAGATAGTTGGTATTTTCAGGGGTGAGGTCCCCTCTTTCAAGACAACCTGGCTTCATTTACTGCTTTTGCTAGGATTTGACTTAAGCAACTCCATTTTGTTCTGGCTGTCCTCACAGCCCAGAGCTGCCACTGTTAACAGCATGAACCCAGCAGCATCTCCAGCTGCAGGAAGGAGCAGCAGCACAGGGCTCTGGGAGCAGGGTGGATGCATTTCTCTCCCGACGGCCTCCACATCGGCAGCCCGAGGAATCCACTTTTGCCCAATGCTTCTTGGCACCCAGATAGGAGTAAATCCCTCCATTAATTAAATTAAATTAAAGACCAGAACCTGCCTGAATCTTCTTCCCTGTGCCTGTTCCTCCATCAGAAAGCATGTGAACATCCCAGGCTGCCGGGTCCTGTTGGGAGCCTGAATTCGAGGCCTGCCAAGGGGAAGCATTGTCAGGTTCTGAAAATCGCTCCCTGGGGAAAAGTGGCCTTCCGTGGTCCCCTTTCCCCATGGAGACTTCCATCCCGGCTCTGCAGGGACGATAGTCTGAGAAGACCCCTGTGTGAGGCCGCAGTGTCCCACAGAGCTTGCTTGCCTCGAAGGCCGTGGTGCCCGAGGCATCTGTCAGCTGTCGAAGCTTGCACCTACCATGGGTGCCAGTGGCTCTGCATCTGCATGCCCTCAGGAAGCTCTCCAAACATGACTCAACCCCCACCGACTCATCAGGCCCTAATTCAACGCCCCATCAAGAGGTCTAACGGCTCCCTCGGAGGCGCAGCTGCCTTCCTGTGCAGAGACTACTTAGCTACCTGGGATTTTATCTTTATAAAGTCCTAAGTCCCTGTCACCTCTTTCTCTGAGTGTGTATGTGTGCTTGTGCATGCATGTGCATGTGTGTTTTCACATGTACCATACCTTTTCCATGCCTAGCTATCTATATACGGTGTAAATCATCCATATCTAGAGAGTCAGAACTACTACAGATAAATGTGCCCAGAGAACTACACGCAACTTGGGTGCATGTGCATACAGTTCACGCAGCATGGGTGAACACATGTAGAGGGAGGGGTTGGAGAGGAAGGGACTGTGTCTGGCTCTAAACGCAGTTGTTTGTCACTGTGCATGGGGGTGGGTTCCCGGGCCCCATGGATACAACAATATGTGGGTGCTCATGTTGCTTACATAAAATGTAGTGCATACAACCTCCTGATATTTTTTTTTAAAGAAAGAGGGACAGTGAGAGAGAGGGAGAGAAAGAATCAGTTTTATTTAGTTTTTCATGTGGTTTCATTGCTCAGACACTTAGTTGTACATGGTGCTGGGGTTCGAACCTGTGTCCTCACGCATACCAGGTAAGTGCTGTAACCGCTGAGCCCCTGCTCCAGGCTCACCCTGCCAATATTTTAAAACATCTCTAGACAACTTAGGATACCTGATACAGTGAAAATGCTATAGAAATACATATTGCATTGTACCATTATATTTTATTGTTATTTTGTATTATATTGTATTGTTTTTCTGTATTGTATTGAGAATAATGAAAGTCTATACATGTTCAGTACAGATACATTTTAAAAAAATATTTTCTATCTGTGCTTGGTTGAACCCACGGGTGAGGAACCTGCAGATACGGTGGGCCTACCGTATAGATTTAATAAAAACCTCATAGAAACCCCAGTGTTGAACTTCCCCTGGGCCAATCTGCCATGCTGGGGACTTCCTGATGTCCTGGGGGCACACTCTCTGCTCCCCTGGTGGTGCAGCTGGGTTGGCCCCTCCAGCTGCCCCAGAAATCCCCAAACCACATTGCCCCAAGACCCTGTCAAACTGACAGCACCTCTGGGTGCAGAATGGAGTCTGGAAGGTCCTGAAAGGGTCAGAAGGAGCCAGTTCCGGTAATTCTGAGTCGGGTGAGCCAGACTGGCATGGATTGGAGACCCTCACATATTATCGAAGCCCTTGACTTCCTTTGGCCCTCTGAGAACCTGGGACTATTTTCCCAGGTAGATAGAGGAGAAACTGCAGCTCAGAGAAGGAAGGGTTTCCCCAGGGCCACTGCCAGGAGGCTCTCTGGTTCATGCCGGCAGTGTGTGAACGGGGCAGGTCTCCAAGAAGGGCAATCAGCCAGGAACATGGTGTGGGTTGAATGGCTGCCCCCCACCCCCCAAATTGTGTCCACATTCAAATTCCTGGAATCTGTGCATGGGATCTTATTTGGAAAAGACGTTGTAGATAGAACTAAGGATCTCAAGACAAGATCACCCTGGACAATCCTGGAGAGTCCTGAAGCCTGCGCAGTTGTCCTTCTAGGATCCCCTGGCACTGTTGATATACTTGGTCTTGGGGAGGTGACAGTCTGGTTTCCACATGCTTCTGTGGCTGACTTCATGGTCATGTTAGCAACTTCTCCAACCGCTTCCATTTACAGAAAGGGACACTAAGCCCCAGACAGGTAAACTAAGTTGCTTATGGCCACCCAAAGCTCCATGGCAGACATGGAAGTGGACCCAGGCCTCCTTGCCTCCATTCCCAGGACAGTGGTCTGAGCAAGACTCCGTGGCCTTGGTGGTTGTGGAGCATCAGCCCTTCCTGCCCTGACTTCCACCCCCTCCCCCCTGCCAAAATCCTGTTTAGCATCCTGCCCAGATCCCTCTCCAGGGATCCCTCCCAGAGAGGACTGTGCCCTGCTCAGGGTGGCCAGGACCCCCTTGTTCCCAGCAAATATGTCCAGGGCTGGGCTGAATGACAAGACCCACCAGGCTGCAAGGAGGCTTCTCTCTGGCCTCCGGCTGAGAGGGATGCATATTACAACAGCTGCTGTCCCCTATGGATCACCACCCACAAAGTCCTAAGTGACCCTCCTTAGGGTGTTGGATTTCTTTTTAAATCTAATATGATGACACTGTAGCAGAAGCATCTCGCCCTGTCTCCTTGGTGGAGCAGTCAGTTCAATTATGCATACTAATCAGTTCGTTCACTCCTTGGCTCTCCACCTAAGTCTAACACCTGCTTCTCCCCCACTCCACCCCATCTCCTCCTTGCATTTTCTACAAGCTGATGAGTTTGGAGATGGTTTCCATGGCAACAGGAGCTGTGGCTTCCAGTGACTGCCCCTGCTCCTCTCCTGGGCATCCCTCAAGTGCTCCTGCATCAGCCTCCGCCTCTCATGTCCCTTGTGACCTGGACAACGGGTGCCCTTGCCCTAGCCTGGAGCTTTCAGCCACCCTGGCTCATATAAGCTTGTGCCTGTCCCTCATGCAGGTCTTGGTTCAAGTACCACCTGCTCTAATTGGACTTCGCCTACTGCCTGCCCCACTCTTTATCCCCTTTCTTCCTGCTGTACTTTGTTTACTACCATCATCCAGATGAAAATGCTCCACGAAGGCAGAGACTGCCCTACTCAGTGCTCAAATTCCAGAGACTTGCACAGTACCTGCCACATGGTAGGTGCCAATCATAAGTAACGATCAGATAAAAGGCCCCAAACCTCCTCCAGAGATCTCAGCTTCCTCTTGCGTCCATGGGAGCACCATTTGTGCGGGTGTGACGCTGGACTACTTTGCATCTGTCAGGTGAACTTGCTTTGGAGTTCTTCAAAAGAAAAAGGAAAACAGAATAGCCATTTTAAAAACTTTTTAAAGTCTGGGACTGATCACAGAATCCATTGCTTGTAACGAATGACTCCAAATCTTAGTGTCTGAAAACAACCACCTTATGTGCTCAGGATCAGCAAGGGCAGGGATTCAGGCAGGGCTCAGCCAGATGGCTCTTCTCCACCTGTGCTGCCTGGCACCATGCACCCAGCTGCATTCACAGCATGGCTGGGCTGAGCAGGGCCGTGTGAAGGCTTCCCTGTGTGTCAGGTGCCCCTCCCCACCCCAATGCTCTTGTTGAACTTCTGATGCAGCAGTTGGCTTCCAAGAAGAGTTCCAGCATGGGGATGCAGAAGCTGAAGACCTCAGATTTACCCAGCATCCCTTCTGCCCTGTATTATTAAGACAAGCACAGGGGATGCCCAGACCCAGAGGGAGGGCAGGAGTCTCCATCTCTTGGTGGGCAGAGCAGCAAATCTTTGCAGCCATAGTTCATCCACCACCAGGACCAGCTGCATTCCAGAGCCTGTCCCCAGTGCAGTGAGTTTGCCTCCTGGGTCAGGGGTTTTGCTCCCTGTCCCTGCCTGGCTGGTGAGAACCTGGAGCTCAGGAAACCACTGAGAATCAAAAGAGCAAATACAGGTAGGAACCTGGCTGCTGCCGAGGCCCTCTCCCTGCTGACCCGCAGGACGCTCCCATTTCCCTCCCTGCTGCAGACAACCTCAGCTCAGAGAGGAGGCCCCTCTGTGTGGACAGAGCTGTAACTTTCTGAGCCCAGCTCCCCATGAAGCTGCCAGGGCGACTTTGCACCTCTCTGTAAGAGGTGCTTGGTACATGAGAGCTCTAGTGCTCTTTCAGAAGAGTGGGATGAGGCAAGTGAGCTTTCCCACACAAAAACCACCCTTTGCACCCCAAGCCTGGTGGCCAGAGCTGCAGGATCCCCAGGGAGCAGGAGAAGCCCCCAGGTCAGGCAACGGGCACGCCCTCTGGTGGTGAACCGTCAAACTGCAGGGACTGGAGGCAGGTGGGTGGGTGTCAAGCCCCACATGGGGCCCTGGATCCCTGCCATGACCTTGAAGCAAGAGATTTGAGGAAAAGCCTGTAATTCTTTGCTTTTTCAGAAGGACCCTCCTATGGAGGAGTTCAGGGCCATGTTTTGAGGAAAACTGCCTGTGGAAAAGGCAACTGATCCTTCAGTTTCACAGCCTCCTCTGGGGTCTCACAGAGTGGTTGTATCTGTGCCTGGGGCCATGGGTGTGGCACAGTGCAAGGCAGCTTGGACCTTGCAATGGCCCCACTTGGACCTGTGATCTCCAGCCGCAGAGGTCAGAGGCCCAGGCCACCTCCAACCCAGCCGTCCTGGTGAGATAGCTCCAGCCCCCTTCCTGAAGCAGCCCCTGGGGAGAAGCCTGCTGCTCCCAGGACTCGCACTACCAGGTCTCTTCCCTCTCTCTGCCACCATTGACTGACGCCTGCTAGGCCACTCGGTCCTGAAGTGGAGGCGTGAATGTGACAATGGCAGGAGTCCTTGATCTCTGGGACCTCTTGGAGGATTCAGGAGAAGCCCTTGACCTTCCAGATGTGACATGGAGGTTTGAACTCATGCCTGAGTCCTCCCAGAGGCCTTGGACTGAGAAGCAGCCAGGCTGTGGGGCAGGACCAGGTCCCAGCCAAGGCTGAGCTTCTTCTGCTCTGTGCCCAGACCCAGCAGCTCCTCCCCAAGCCCCTTGGAGCCAGAGGCTCGCAGCAAGTCCAAAGCCATTAGCATCCTCAGCCCTGTAGGTCTGCTCCTCGTGGGAGGAAGTGACTGCCCATCACAGAGCTGGCTGTGCAGTTGTCAAGGGATTCAGGACTGTCCTCTGTCCTGCAGTGATCAAGCCTTGTGCGTATTTCAAGGAGAGTCCAAAGCTTTCTTGGGATTGTCCAGAGGATCATGGCCCAAAGAAGTTTAGAAACTGCTTCAGCCACTCTTGCTGCTTTGGGGTAAGAATCGTATACAAACCCGGAATGAACGACAGCAGGACTCATCTCACATTGTCCTTGCTATTGCTAGACACCATTCTAAGCACCCAAGGATGACAATTTCCCATAGGGACAATTAGCACCCAGATTTTACAGATGAGAATGTCGAGGCAAAGCAGCCTGAACAGCAGAGAGCAGGATTCAGTGCCAGCCTTGGTGTGGCTCGCCTCCCCCACAGGGACCCCGAGGGAAGAAGGACACACCCATGAGTCGGGGGCAGGGGGGCTCAGCACATTGCAGAATGCCACCCCAGGCCAGCCTCTCCCAGTAGAGAGACTGCCCCTTGCATGACAGATGAGGAAGCCGAGGGGAGGTGACTTGCCCAAAGTCACACAGCTTGGTAGTAGGGAAGCCTGTCTGATTCCCAAGCTCACACCCTGTCCAGAGTGTCCCAGGGCAGATGTCAGGCAGCAAAGGGCAGTCTCTGTGTGCTCACAATGGGGACAAGCTGCTCGTCCCTTGGGCTGCAGCCATGCCCGTGCTGACCCCTGGAATCTACTGCATCAGCCCCCTCTACGGAAGCCAAAGTTTGGAAGCAAAACCCATATTGTGGACTCTGGGAATGATTTATTTTCACATTCCTGAGACCTAAAGCCAGCGTCCCATGAGTGTTGTTTGAGCTCTTTCCATGTGATACATCCTATCGTGCCCTTGGGACACTGCAGGGAACAAAACTGGAGCTGCTGTCCCAGTGGGATGAGAGGTGGTCCTAGCAGAGAAGCCTTGGCTCTCAGAACATCTGCCAGGGAAGCCAGAGTGCCCAAGGCAGATCTCTGAGGGCCACATCACTCTGCATGGATGCCCCCCAAATGGCCCCAAGAAATGCTGCCTCAGGAGGGCACAAGGGCACAGAGGCTCACTGACTCCTGGAGAAAAAGCAAATTCAAGCTCCATACTTAGAAAGCAATGTGCAAGTTGGACTCTTGCCCACGGAGGGAGCTGGTCCCTCCACGCCACCCTTGCCCCAGGGTGTCCTGAGCTTCTGGTGCAACATGTGAGGTCTCAGGGTTCCATCCCCAGAGACTATATCATCCAGGGCAGCACGCTGAGACCTCGGCAGTGTCCAGCCCATGGACGGGTCCCCTCTGGCCTGTGAGAGCTGGGCTCCCCAGTTCCACAAGCCCCCCATTTTGGTGGCACCCTGGAAGTGTCCTTACCTGATTCACAGGGGCACTGGGGTTGGCTGCCCTGGTTCTTGTGCAGCCTCTCATTTTGAGCGGGGAGGCAGGCAGCTGAATGTGACCCAAATGGTGGTGGTCGCACCTGGGGTCACAAACACAGCTCTCCGCTGCTCATGGCTCACTGTGCACAGCCCCAGGCCATAGCCACACCCTCCAGAGCTAGGGTCAGCACCTGCTTCCAGACCCCTCTCCACGCCCATGGCCACTAGGAAAACTTGCCTCCCACTTCAGTCAGTTACAGGGGAAACCGAGCCTCCTCCCTGCAGATCCACCTGCACCTGGCTCAGGGCTGCGGGGCGCTCCCTGCTGGTGCTGGCTTCCTGGCCTCAGCTGCCCTGCAGCTCTCTGCAACTGCTGCAGCTCTGTGGGAGAAAACTTCGTCCTTCCAGGACCACTGCCTGTGACTTCCATGTGACGAGAACAGGATGGCTCAGGTGCCCTTGAGGCTGCAGCAACAGCTACCACCACAACAGACGCACGTCCCCTCGGTGCTGCCGATGGGTGACCAGGGCCAGGTGGTGGCCTCATTCTCCCTGCCCTAGGCAAGATGTAACAGCTGGAGCGGCGCTGACTCCCCAGGTGCTAACGAGATGGAACCATGGGTCCACCAGTGTGGGACCAGGGTGAAATCCACAAAGCCGCCGCAAACGTGCCTTCTCCTGAAAGCCAGTGCCGGAGCAGGGAGTGAGGGCTCAATGAGAAAGAGCCCCAGCCCCGCTCTAGGATGCCCTGGGCGCAGCTGGTTAGCGTCCTCCTGGGTCTAGAGTTAGATTTCATCCTAACCAGTGAGGAGACAGGAGACCTGGGTTCTGGAGGTAGCTCTTCCACGACAAGAGCCTTGGGTCAAGTGGCTCTGCCTCTGAGGGGCAGCCCATGTGGTGGAGGGGACCCCACCCACAACTCAGCCGCCCCAGAACAGCCGCCCACAGGGCCCCAGCGACTTGCTCCATGGGAGATCTGCACCCATCGCCTGTGCACCTCCAGAATGCAGCCACTGTGGAAGATGAACTTCCAGGCAGGACTCTTGGACAACACCCCAGGGCAAGGGGCCCAGCAACAGCACCTGCGGGCACTCCCACTGGAGGGGCAGCATGAGCCCCAGGTGCTTGTGGGGTCCAGACTGGAAGCAGAGGCAGCTCCAGGAGGGCTCAGCCTAGATGGGGTCCCTGGCTGCTTTGTGATTTCAGCATTGAACCCAACACCCATCAGGTTTTTCCACAAGAAGCAGGAGCTGCGTGTCCCCAGATTCTTCATCTCGGGCTCCTGTGTTTTGGATCAGATTCTGCCCAAGCTGGGCTTTGAGGACCTGTTCCCCCAGAGGACTTACTTCTCTGGCATCACTGAACCACAGAAGCTGTGGTGTCCTAAGTAAGTCACCAAGGTCCTCAACCCAGCAACCTCTTGGAAGTGGATGGGTGGTGGGTGTGCTTGCTGCCACCAGGGAGAATCCCAGAGCCAGGGTGGGTTTGGTCATCAACAAACCAACCCCATGTGCTGGCCGTGGCCTCTGCCCTCAGATACACCACGACCCAGTCCCTACCCTCAGAGATGCCTCTGGTCAAGTCTGGGAGGTGGCATCTGTGTGGACCATGGTGACAGAGAGCTGCAATGGCAGAAACAGTACAGGTCACAGGTCAGGTGGGTTGGGTGGGCATGGGAGACGTTCTAGATGAAGGAAACCTTGATTTCAAGCAAGGAGAGCAGACACACCAGGGGCATAGGCTCAGGGTCGAGCGTTCGAATCCAGCTACGCCTCCTCTGGCTCTGGAGGGCGGGGGTCGCCTGGTCTTGCATTAATTGTCCTCAGACTCAAAATGGACAGAATACTGCTGACCTCGTAGGATGGCTGCGATGGCTACGTGAGATGCCACACACGTACGCTGAGGGCTCGGTTCATGATAGCTGTCCTTACTGTGCATCCTGGGGGTCCTTCCAGCCAGCTGCCCACCCGGCGTGTGACATCTCAGCAGGTGTCTGTGAGCCTGATCACCTACAGGTCCTGGCCTCCTCCTTGTGCCCCACCTGTGATTGCTCTCTTGGAGCTTCCACAAGGCCACCCTGGAAGTGAAGGGAGTTGGCACGGAGACTGCAGCGGCCACCAGCCCCTCCATCTGCTTTCTCTCTGCCAGCACCAACCAGTGAGTCCTCGTTTCAACAGGCCCTTCCGCGTGGTGGTCCATTCCGCCAGCACCCAGGGTGTCCTCTTTCTGGGCAAGGTTGTCAACCCCAGAGAAACAAGCCCCCAGGATGGACCTGTCTGTTACCCCAGGTTGACTTGGCTGGGGAGCACTGGGTGTGAGCACTCCATGCTAAGGACTGGGGATGACTGGGGCCCCCGAGTCCAGGGCCCTGGTGTTGGCAAAGGGGAGGCTGTGGGAGGGACATTATGCTGGTAAGCAGAAGCCCTCCTAAACAGTCACCTGGGGTAAACCAAGTGATGATTGTGAGAGCCTGGTGTGAGCTTCGCAATAGGGGACCTTCTATAAATGTCATTTACCTATCCCTCCAGGGCTTACCCTGCACCCTGGCAGCCCTGTCCCCAGACATGGGGTGTGAGGAGCTCCAGGTCACAGAGGGCCATCCAGGTGTTGGGAAGGGGGAGCCAGCTGCCCCACGTGGGTCAGTGCCTCGTTCCAGAGCAGGCTGGACGGAGGCCCAATGGTGGGATCAGAGATACCCCTGCCTGTGGCCATGAGGCATGGACAGGACTCTCCCAGGATAGATGGCCATGCATGAGAGATCAGGGCTGGGGCATGAGTTTCATATCCTGGCTCTGCAGAGATGTGTTCTGGGACCTCCAGCAAATCCCTTCCCCCTCTTGGGCCTCAGTTTCCCCACCTGGGAAATGTGGGCTATCCCAGTTGGCCCACCTCAGAGCTCTTCAGTATGCAGCATGAATTCTCTAAGGAATCCCACCCTCCCCTGCAGAAGGAGCTGTGGGGTAGGTGTGGGGAGATGGCTTTGTTTACAGCAAACCTCAGGGGTTTCTGGCAAAAGCATTTTGGGCAGCATCCTTGGGTTTACTTGGTGGCCAGTGGGTCAGTGACTGTGGACACAGGTTCCCTGTTCAGTTAGAGCAGGGACAGTCCAGTCAGGAGACCCCCCCCATCTTTCCTGGGCCCTACTTACCCTCTGCTCAGATGTCCAGGGTAGGAACTCCCACAGAGCTTTGCTGTCAGCTGCTCACCCTTTGCCACGAGCCAGTGGCCCATTTTGCTCCCCCTTGTTGTATGGTCAGCATTGTGGTCTCAAATCCCGCTCTACTGCTTAACAGCTATGTGATCTTGAGGAATTCATTGAACCTCTCTGGGCCTCAGTGTCCTCACCTATGGAATAAAGATGATGACAGTTCTCTGTTCCTCTGGGGACATTGTGAAGACTAAACCTGTAAGGTGCGTGTGACGTCCTGAGATGGTGCTCTGTGGACGTCAGTGCTATCATTCTCACCATGACCCTGTAGCCCCAGTACTGCCAACTCCGTGTGGCCATGTCTTACCATCAAGTCCAGCTGCTTCTGGGACCCCAAGCCTTGTCGTTTGGCAAGAAATCAGTGCAGGATCCCAGCAGTGGGTTTCCGAAATTGGAGATGTTGTCTAGGCCCTTCTCCTGATGCTGGTCCCAGAAGTCCCATCTTGAGCTTCTGGAAGGTTCTAGATCAGCACTCAGCTCTTAGCTCTCTCCTCTCCAGCAAGGGCAGCCTCTCGCGTGCTGTGGTTTCAGCAGCAGCAAGTCCTGCTCTTCTCCCAGGGTGCCCTGTTTCTGTCCTCCAGGCCTTTCTCGTGCAGGTCCCTGTCCCTAAGGACCAGCTGTCTACCAAGGTCCCACACAAACGCTCCTCCGCTCCCTGGGTCAGGGTGTCATCCTGCCATCAAACTCTGCTGGCCAGAGAGTCACCCGCCCCACCCAGCCCTGTTGGCTGAGGCCTCTAGAGGCAGGGTGCCCCTCGCCTCCAGGCCTGGAGCTCCCCTGACCCCAGTGCCACCCATGCCAGGCAGAGGCCACCCAGCACCTGGGTGGATGAGCATCAGGAAGAGGTGGCAGAGGGAGCCTCACACAAGGCCACCCAGCTATTTATTCTGCATCGACACCTCGCCAGCCCTTGGCCTGCGATCGACTGAGCAAATATTTAGCCCAGCTCCTCAGATTTCAAAATGCCCTTTAGAAAATCAAAAATAAGGAAATGAAGACTCCATGCAGGAAGCTGTGCCTCCGGAGCAGCGCCCAGGCCCCGCCTGTGTCTGTGGCCGCCTGGGCGTCTCTGGAGGCCACAGTGAGCAAGGGCCTGTGAGTTCAGTGGCCATCGCCAGCAGGAAGGCCAGGACCTCTGCGCTTTGCAGTGGGAGGGCAGACTGCGGCCAGGTGAGTGACAGCGAAGGCCTTCAGGCTGCAAAGACCCTGGATTCCAGTGTAGGGTGACACTGTGCGTGTGTCACCCTGGAGAAGAGCCCACTTCCCCCGGCTGTGGGCCTTTGCCCGAGGCTGAAGTCCTCGCTGTCTGGCTCTGATTTCATGGGGATGAACAACCGGCGCTGTGCTAAGGTCACAGCGAGGCCAAGGGACGCCCCAGGGCTGCTGCAAGGATTGCCAACAGGCACAGGGCTCGCGTGGAATGTGGGGTCGGGTTGACAGTGTCCATAGGGCCAGCCCTGCAACCCCAGCTACTCGGGAGGCTGGCACAGAGGACCCCACTCTAGAGGCCAGCCTGACAATCTAACTAGACCCCCACCAAAATGATGAAGTACAGAGCAAAACACGGGCTGGGGTCTCCGCTCAGCGGTAGAGGGCTTGCCTATCACGCTTGTCCCTAAACTGCGTGGAACTGAAAATTAAAACGAAGTGTCTGGAAACACGAGGTCTCACCCAAGGCCCCACAGCGGGCCTCGAAATCATGGTGCAGGAAGGGAAGCATCTTGGAGGTGTGGGGACCTGCTGGCTGACACCAAGGTCACACCTCCTGGGTACCTGTCCTCTGCTCTGCTCGGCCAGCTCCACACCCGCCTGCCCCCACTCGCCCTTCCTGGGTGGGGGTCACACACAGTGCAGTGTGGTGAGAGGAAGCCTCGGGGGTGGGGACCCTGGCAGGACACTAAGCCTGAGCCAGCATTCTGCACTGGCATCTGGGGAGCATGGTTCAGAGCATGTGGCAGAGAGAGCCCCGATTTCAAGGTAGAAAAGGACAGTTCCACCAAACCACAGTCCCAGCTTCAGCCCTTCTCTGAGCAAAGAGCAGTGACCTTGAAGTCAGCCTGGCACTGGGGCCCTCTGCCCCTAATTCGATACATGACCTGGAACATTTCCTCCGTCCTTCTGAGCCTGTCAGGTTATCGGTGCACTCAGGGTGGGTGCAACGACCGCAGCATCACAGCCATCATGAGACAGTCTCATTGCCACCAGAACGGGACTGTCCCTGATTCAATAAGTACAGCAGGCCTATGGGGTGGTGGCTCGAGCCCAGCCTCCTGGGTCCACAGGCGATGTCTGCAGAAAACAGAAAAATCGAGCCTGGCAAAGGAGGGCGTCCAGCTTAGTACTTTCCCTGCCTCTGGAGTGCAGCGGCTGGTGGCCTGGCATCCCGTCTGCCCAGGCATACAGTGGCCAAAGCAGGCTTGGGGACACTGAGTGGGTGGCCTGGTAGGAACCTCTGTGCTGGCAGCTTCCCTGTGGCTGGCCCGTTGGCTGGAAGGCCGCCAGGACAGTGCAGGGAGGGCTGGGGCGGGGCCAGGGAAGGGGGCAGGGCTGCTGTGGTCAGTAACAAATGCAGGCGGCAGTCCCGCCCAAATTCTGTCCTTTCCTGAGCCCTGTGGACTTCCACCTCTGCTGTGTGCACACTCAGCTTCAGGACAGAGTGAGTACACATGCTGGGACTGAGGTCCCAAGGGTTCAAGGTATGCCAGGAGGTGCAGACGCACTCTGGATTATGGGGTTTGGAGGGCTCGAAAGCTCTGTGGACCCAGAAGGACAGGAAGGGCCTCCACAGTGCCAGGGAACAAGCTGGGGTCCCTGGGGCAGCAGAGGGAATCCCTCCAGTCGTGCAACCTTGGGCTGTGCTCTGAAGCTGGCTGAGGCTCAGTTTCCCCACAGGTGGAATGGGGGTAGCCACAGTCCCACACATGTGACTGAGGATCAGACACAGCCACAGTGCTCACCAGCCACACCTGGCTGCTGTGCAGATAGATTGTCACAACTGGAGGGACCACTATTGGGATCTGCTAGGCAGAGCCCCAGGCTGCTTGTGTGCATCCTACATAGCCCAGGAGGACAGCCCCCCACAGAGAATGTTCCCACGCCAAATGTCAACAGGGAAAGGTTGAGAAACCCTGAAGCCAGCAGTGGCGACGAGCTGTCTGCTGGACAGAGGCCTCAAGAAGGCAGCTCACGTTGTCCTCTGCATGTGAGCCCAGCCCTGCAGGAGCCAGGAAAAATTGCTTCCCTAAATAAGGCGTCCGCAGGAGGCAGCCTCCAGGAGGGCCAGGCAGCACCTGTGAGCTCAGGAGCCTGCAGTTTGCTAAATCAACCAATCGGAGTAAGGTTAGCAGGATTTCCAGTTCTCCTAAGGATGAGGCCTTGGCAAGAAAGGGGCCCCTGCTCCCCTGGGAAAGCATCCCTATTCCTAGGTTGGAGTGAAGAGGCTGGGACACCTGGGTGGAGGGCACGCTCCTGGCACTGGCCAAAATGGGGGGTTCTCCAGGGTGGGGGTTCTCTCTGGACTCTCCAGGCCTGTTCTCTTGGGAGAATATAGGGGTTCTGAAAAGGCAAAGGAAGGTGGGGTAGGGGTGAGCACAGCAGTGGCTCTGTGCCCAGCTTGCATCTGAAACCTCTGAGGCACCGGGGTCCGTGCACACATTCACTCAGGGAGTCCACAATGGCTGCTCCGTGACGGCAGAGGCTGGTCGCTGAGAGCGGCTCGCATGAGCATCCTCTCTGCCTTGACATGTTCCAGTGGGAAGAGAGGCTGGAACCAAAGATGCCAGCAACAAAGGCACATAGAGCTGCGCAAATATAACTCACAGATCTGTGAGAGAAACGCGAGGGGCCGTTACAGGAAATAACAGAGGATGATGTCGCCAAGAAGTGACTCAAGCAGAGCATGGAATCTGCGGCATGGTGAGGAAGGTTGGGAGGGAACTCTAGGGAGGCCCTGGGAGGGACAGAGCCTGCGGTGCTTGAGGAATTTGGAAAGGACTCTTGTGACCCAGGGAAGGGGTCAAGGTGAGGCTGGTGAGAGCCAGGCACGGACAAGACCCTGGGGCCTGGGAGGCAAGAACACAAATCAAAGTGAGATTTTTACCCCAAAATAGTAGCGGCCGTGGGCTTCTTTGGCAAGGGAAAGCTGTGCCGTGGCAGATACTTTTTTATGCCATGTAGAGTGGCTCTTGGGCACAAAAGGGAAGCCACCGTGGTTCAGGTGGAAGCAGGGTCTTCCGTTAGGGTTCTGGGGAAGTGGACAGCGGCAGGAATATTGGAGGCCTGTTTTGGCATAGAAACACACAGGCCTTGTTGATGGGCTGGAGGCGGAAAGGAGGTCAAGGTTACTTCTCCTGGGAAGCTGTACTCCCGAGTCTTCAAGGTCTAGAACGTGCTCTGGCTCTGCCTTCCCACTCCTCCTCAGATCCATACCCCACGTGGCTTTGTAACTAGCAGATGCTGGGAGGACCCCCCTCCACTGCACACTTCTCTAAACCAAGCCCCAAATCGGACCAGGTGGGACTTTGTCTTCCAACATTTGGAATGAAAATCAGCAGATGTGACATCTACGGATGGTGGAGGACCAATGGGAAAATTGGACAGGGCCTCCTCCCATCCCCTCCCTGCCACCGCAAGCCTGCAACCACAGGTGGACTTGACTGAGCTCTCTTCTTCCTGCAGTAGCGTTAATGTGGGGCCTGGAAGGTGGGCAGCCCCACCAGGCTCTCCAGGCACATAGTAGGTGCTGCATGGGAGGCTCCCCGGGCCTGGCGCAGGATTCCCCTGCCTCAGAGACAACACAAAGCTCTTCCAAGCAAAACATTCCCACCAGAGGCCCAGGAGCATAACCCAGGCTTTACGGCCAAGAAACCGAATATGTGCACCTGAGGCCTCCTCTTCTGGAAAGACGTCTCTTCCCCTGCTTCCTCCTGTGTACTACTAGGATAACACCACCAGCTCCATGTTGCTGAGAGGAGCTGATGAGAGTGGACCTTGGGAGCAGACGGGGGTGCACACCAAGACACAGGTGCAAAAGAGGAGGGTGGCGCCCTTCCTCAGCACCAGAAAAGAGAGCCAAGAGGTGGTGGCAGGAATCTGCATTTTACTCCCGTTCCCTTGCTCCCTGGCTGGAACAATCTCTTCCATTTCACGGAGGTTCAGTTTATTCACCGGTAAGATCGGGGCTAATGGTGCTTCCTTTTGCAGAAGATCAGAAGTAATTAGAGTGTATCTTATAGATGCTTCATTGATAGTGACCTTAATAAAAGGGTGAGCTGGAAAGACTTCTGGGTCCCAATCCTGCAGCCCAGAGGAGCCTGAGTGAACCTCAAAGCCCCCTCTCTCCCAGGAGACCCGGGCCTTCTCTCTCAGGTCTCTGATCTTCCAGGGATTAGGTAGAGGCAGCTGCTGGCCCCAGCACATTACAGCTGATGAAGGATCCGAAGCCCTTGTAGGGGTGACCTGGCCAGCTGCACAGCAGGGGGAGGGCTTTATCCAAGCAGGAGCCCCCCACCTATTCCAGCAGCATGGTTATCAGGTCAGTGCTGATCTGTAGGGTTGCAACCAAAGTGTTTCAACAACTTGATCCAAGTGTGTTCTCACGCTCTGCAGGAGGGATCAGACTGTGTAAGATAGGCTCCTTTAAAGGACTCAAGATTATACAGCTGCCTTGTCCTTCAAACTTCCAAAGGCAGCTGTCACCATGGGAACAGAGAGGGACTGCGTCCTGGAATTCGGGAGTATGTTTCTGAATTATCTGCAGATTAGGGTTATCACAGTGGCTGCTGAACCAGGATCACAGATGCAGGAGGCTAAGACTCAGTGACAGCAACTAGGGTCAGAAGTGGGGCTGTGTCGAAGCCTTGGCAGTCAGCAAGAGGCTCCTCCGTGGACCTCAGACTGCCCCTCCGTAAGATGGAGCCCTAGGCGAACTGACCTCCGTGGGCAGGGTGGGCAGTGATGGGTTCACCTTACCCAAACCGCAGAGCACAGGCTCCCTGGCCTGAACACTGGGACTTAAACAGATTTCTAGAGGGCAGAAGTCCAAGTCAAGGTGACGGCAGGGTGGCTTCCTCTGAGGTCTTTTCCCTTGGTGGCAGATGGTGTCTTCTCGTTGTGCCTGTGAGAAGTCTTTTCTCTGTGTGTCCATGTCCCTGTCTGACCTCCCCCACCCACCTTTTTAAAAACAACATGGGCCTCATTGACTTGGGGCCCACCCTAGTGACTTCATTTTACTGCAATCAGCTATTTAGAGACTCTGTCTCCAAATACAGTCACATTGTGAGGTGTCTGGGGTTCGGAATTTTGACAGACACTGCTAGGGACCGGCCCCAGCAACTCAGAAGGTCCCTGAAGGATGAGTGGAGTCGGCGCGGAGGAACGACCTGAACCTCCGGAGCAAGCTGCAAGCAGACAGCAAGCTACTTGAGCAAAATGCCGTCTGCTCTGTATTGCCGAGTTCTTTTATACAGGTGCACAAACAATGCTTTCATCATCTGCCTCATTGAATAGTTATAGGTAGTCAATTTGGTTAAACTGTTTCAGAGCCCCAGACATAAAACTATCCCCTTTATCATTAGTTCGTGGTCAAATCCTCATGAACTGTTTCATGTATTGTACAAAAAGGCTTGATTTCCAAGAAGGATGATGTTGGTCTTAGTTCTTTATACCTGTTTTCAT
>PVKS010027793.1:0-27138 GCA_004027875.1 Aplodontia rufa
AAAAAAAGGAAAAAAAAAAGAATTTAAAAACAATTGCTGAACATTACAGCAACACAGCAAAATCTGTGTTCATAGCAGCTCAATTTACAATAGCTAAATTATAGAACCAACCCAGATGCCCCTCACTGGATGAATGGATCCAAAAGCTGTGATACACACACACACACACACACACACACACACACACACACATAAATATATATATATGTATATATAAATACACATACATACACACACACACACACACACATACATACGTACATATACATATATACACACAATGGAATTCTACTCAGCAATTAGAAACAATGATATTGGGGCCTTTGAAGGTAAATGGATGGCTATGGAAGAAATAATGCTGAGCAAAGTTAGCCAAACCCAGAGTCAAGGGTTGAATGTTTTTAGTCATTTGTGGTGGCTGGAGCTAAACCCAGTCTTGGTTGAAAGGTAGACAGACTCATGTACTAGAATCAGCAAAGGCAGAGCAACATGTAATCCAGTACAACCATAGATAATGGGGGTGGGGGAATAAGTAGGAGAAGGGAGAGGGAGGAGTATAGGGAGGGATCTGGGGAGACAGTCAACAGTGTAGCATACTCTTTTTTTTTTTTTTTTTTTTTTTTAAAGAGAGAGGGACAGTGAGAGAGACAGAGAAAGAGAGAAACAACTTTATTTAGTTTTTCACATGGCCTTCGTTGCTCCAACACTTAGTTGTGTACGTGGTGCTGGGGTTTGAACCCGGGTCCTCGTGCTTGCCAGGCAAGCGCCGAAACCGCTGAGCCACCGCTCCAGCCCCTGTAGCATACTCTTTAACCCCCTGAGAATCCAGTAATACTTATGCAGTCATTTAATTCTGGAAAATTCACAGTCTAAGCATTTGTATCACTTGTAGGGGGAAATATAGAAGAATCAAGAGACTAGTGTGGCAATGTGGGGGTAATTCTGGTTTAAGAACATATGCCTATCATATTGTAACTATGTGCATTTATGGCTGTACAATAACTCAAGTCCTTAATAAAATTTTTTTAGAACTGCTGACTTCTCCACTATTTTATATATTATCTTCTACTTCAAAGGTAGTTAACATTACTAACTAGCTCACAGATCATCTCAGAAAAGTAGTGTGAGGAGTTGCAGATAAAGCTTGCTTAAGGAATTAAGATAATTCACATTGCATTGTGGGCCACAGCAGTTTATTGGATAGTTGTCTGGTTATCTGTTTTTTCTGTAGTACCAGCACCTGCAATTGTACCTAATGCAAGAGAATTTCATAGGAGTCTCCCTTTACTGCTTGCCTTAGGCGTGGTGTACGCTGAGGATAGACCGGGACATGGTGGTAGAAATGCTGCTCCCATTAGCTTTGTTTCAGAGAAAGAGGGCTAAACATAAACACTTTTGGAAGCCTGTTGTCAGCAGGCTGAGGAAATAATATAAGATGTTGTCTATTTTTTGTATACATTGCTCTTTTTTCTTTCAATTCTACACCACAGCTGTTTTCTTTGGAGTATTTATAGCTTGTGTGTTGAATGGTTTTCAGGGATTTGTTAGGCCAATATGCAAACATAGTGACCCTCACAGCTCTTTCTCTTGCACAGAACTAAGGTGTCAATGTAGTAGTCTTAGAATTATTTCAGCCTAAGCAGAGGAACAGCAAACTTGCATGTCCATCTCCCTATCCATTTCACAAAGCTTTGGAATTTTCAGTCTTCAATGGATTTAATCTTTAGGCTTTAGAATAAGTGTACAAAAGGAATAATAGAGTGTCAGAACATTAAAAAAAATGGAAAAAGATATAAGACATTGAAGTGTCTCTCAGACTACATCATGAGTTCCTATCAAACAGTTTTCATGGTGGGGACAGCCTTTGGAGAACAAGAACCCCAGGTGTCAGGGACAGAAGGTGGCTGTTCTTATCTTACAGGGTCACTACAGAGAAGCATTGTTACTACTTAGGTGCCATGCCTTCAAGTGTGAATAAGTAAAAGGCTTACTTTGAGGTCATATTTCATTGGAATTCCATTTCTGGGGGTGTGTGGAAATTAGTGATCTCTAGAAAGAAAGCAGAGAACAGCTTTCCTTTGGTCATATATCTGATCATACATCACGTTGGTGTTTCAGGTCCTTGAATGCAAGGACTCTTGAACTGATCTGAATGAGTAGGCAAGCATCATGGATTCTGCTGGTCTTCTAATCAAATCCAGTTTTGTTAATTATTTGCATAGTGTTTTTTTAAGGATCTCCTATTGAATATCTTTGTGGCCACAAACAAAGCGCTGTTTAAAATACCCTAGGAAAATTAAATATTTCATTAAAAAAAAAAAAAGAGAGAGTCAGATAAAATCCAGCTGATTTTATCCTGGATGTTTCTCCACACTTAACCTTTAACTACCCAACCTGCCTCCCTTTTGTTCAGTTAGAACATTGGGAAAATGACTTTAAACATGTGCCCAGTATTGTTTAAAATCTCAGCCAGACTCTGCAAGGGCTTGATACAGGTTACATGCAGGAATTACTGGCTGGTCTGCTCTTTGTCCTGATCCAGGAACAGCCATGTTGTGTTCAGGCATCAGGGAGGGTAAACAACCTGATAATTAATTGGTCTTGAACATAAAATTTTAGGAACCAGAATTCAAAACTGATTCCCAGCCGAAAGAGCTTCCTCTCACATTGCTCTGAAATGATCTTTCAATTTGAGCTCATTCTGAAAATTGCTATTTGAATTGGACTGGGAACAAATGTTGGAATTTACTGAAAACAACTCATTGCCTAATCTCTGGCAATTTCATTTTATTATGTGATCAACAGATGTGTTACAAGTTGGATTCAAAAGGAAAATAAAAGTTTAGACAGATAAAGTGTGATCATCAAATAGTTTTCCTGACCTGAAAGAAAATAAAATTAAAATCCATTCGAGAAATACTTGAATGCAACACTTTTTTTGGTTTATTTTTTGGGGGGATGCTGGGGATAAGGCCCATATTATGCACATGCTCCACCACTGAGCTGCACCCACAGCCTTGCAACACGTATTTTTCTTCTTTCCTGTTCACTGTCATCTTTGTCCCCTGCTTTTGTTTTTTTTTTCCTTTACATAAGGCAATCAGGTAGTGGAACAGAACAAGGAATTTGTACTCTGACAGCTTCAATGCTGAACCTGGTTCTGCCCCTTACTAGCTATGTGAATCCTTTTCAGACTGGTCTGAGCTTCTCTGAACAAGGTGATGAAAGTACCTGTCCCGCTTTCCTCACCAAGGCAAGTATTGATTTCAGATGATAAGATGCATGTGGACACTTTAATTTCTCCCATTGTGATTCTTCTTATTGAGATCACACATCCAGGACTAGTCCTTTAATCTTATAACAATCTTTTTGAAGGCAAGGGTATCAGAAAACTGTTGTCCCAAAACAGAGACCATTGAACTCTCTGGAATTGAGAATACCAAGTCCTTCCAGTAAATGAAAATGTGATTTCCTAATCTAAGAGCTCTTTCCAGGTACCAATTCTGACAAGAAATCTAATGGAATGGTAATGTATGTGTATTTCTATACAGTATGATGTAGAGCTTGCTTAAACTTGCTGATAGTAGAATTTGGAGATTTTTTTATAAAAATCAATTCTCAGGCTGTAGATCACAATCTCAACAGCACTTACAGCTTTGGCAAAGAATTTTGCCTTTGGCCTATGCTGATGCGCCTTACAGTTACTCTGCTCCAAGTCTCTAAAATGTTAAGAGTTCTGTGCAAGCTGATGACTTGTGAGAAGGTGCTAGAAGCCCCTCCTACCGACTTGCAAAGAACTTCTTTCCTTATCTTCCCTTGCCCTTTACCTAAAAACCTGTGAACATATGTTGGATCTAAGATCAGGTTTTGGAATCAGAGGCCCAAAATTTAACTCACTTGAAGGGTAGCTTGCCAGTGTATCTCTCTGCCGATTTTCTAGCCAACTGACATTCTCTCCACTGTCATTGATCCCTGAAGCACCCAGGTTGCACCTGCCTCCAACATCTTCACAGCTCCACCTCCCTCAAATCCTTTCTCAAAGTTTAATCTGTGACCCTTTCTCAGTCGTGACATTGGGAAGTATTCTAGGCACTAGATTGTATAGCATCTTAAAGACCACAAGAATATTTATGATTAATGTGGAAACTCTAGTGGGCTTTGTGTCCATTTTTCCTGATTGCATTGACTTCTAATTATTTGAGAGTATTTCACTTTTAACAATTATAGAATAAATCTGGATAAAATAATTAGATGGTTTTTCAGTTATAAAACAATATATCATTTGCACTGGGATGCAACACTGTGTGTGTGGCCATGGATGTGTTTATGTGTTTTACAACAGAACCAATAAAATGATTTAATATGTAATTTTATAGGAACGTGATTCTTATTATAGCTTCAGTATTGGAACCAAAATTAAGTTTCTGAATTTGAATCTGATTTTTCAGACTCCCAACTCACTGTAAGTTTTTACGTGCTGATGCAGGGTTGCTGTTTTTAGGTCACAGCTCTTTGGCTTTTCTAGAAGCTTTTCTTTTTCTAAGTGACTGACAGGAGTCATTACTCTCCATGGCAAGAAACGAGAAGTTGGCAGGAGCCCTACAGCGACTGTCCAACTGCATTTATTTTTTTACCTATTGTGCCAATTTCCAAATTATCTTCAGTTATAGGGCATCTGTTTTCTTTAAAAGGTTCAAAGTGGGTGGTACACATGTAGTCACAACCCTGCCCCAGATAGTTGTGAGGGGACGGATGTCTTTCCTTAGACAGAATTTTTATTTAGCACTCTGGACAGCAGCCAGAGATCACAGTGTAGTCCTAGAATTGCCCAAGTCAAAGCCACAACCATCAGGCAATTTCTGTATGTGTTCCTGAAGTTTTCACTTTGTGACTTTGATTCCTTCTGATTGTTTAGAGGTATGAATCAGACAAGGATCGCTTTGTAACAATTGATAATAAACGCTAACAGCATCAGTGATTATAGCAATATTTCCTGCTTCAGCCTCTTCCCAGTATGAATTTAAAAACACTGAAAGGAGAAGGGCCAGGGCTTTAACCTGAAGAGATTTCTGAATTTCTCTCTTGGGTGAGAGAATTAATTGAGGTAGAAAGTATTTGAAGTGGGATCCCCTCTGGAACTGAGCTCTACTATTTCACCTGGAGTTAAACATGCCCACTTTTATCACCTGCTTTGCTGGCCAGGACCAATTTGATAATAACAAGCCTAGAACAAAACACATCTGTTTATTTTCCTTTATCTGCATTAACGACTAGAAATGCTTTTGTTTGTTTGAGCTTTGCCCTCCCTAGAATCTTAATATTTGTTCTGAATTCGTTTTTTTGGCAGAATGAGAGCCCGTGCATGCCAGGCAGGATCAGAGATGTGTGTTTAGTAGTTTGGGATTTTTTTTTTTTTTTTATTGACTTGCTTTGGGCTGGAGCCTTCAGTTTTCAGATGTGATTCTTTCATTGTCCTGGCTGTGCTGACAGTAATGAATGCATCCTCTATTCTGGAACTGTGCTGGGTAAGATGCAAATGTGTCTATCCTCTACTTTAACCTAGTGAGTTCACCCAGCTGGATTTACTGCTGTTTCAGGATATTAAAGAGTCACAACATTGTGCTATGGTAAATGAAGAGTACTTGGTCTCCGCATCTGCTGACGGGAAAATGGGCTAGTGCTCTAAAGGAATGGGTATATATTGACTATTTTTTTTTTGTTTGTTTGTTTGTTTTTGTTTTTTTAAGAGAGGACAGTGAAAGAGAGAGAGAGACAGAGAGAATTAATTTTTATTGAGTTTTTCACATGGCTTTCATTGCTCTGACACTTAGTTGTGTACGTGAGTGCTGGGGTTTAAACCCCTGTACTTGCGCATGCCGGGCAAGCACTGCAACTGCTGAGCCACCGCGCCAGCCCCCTTACCCATTTTTCTATTGGTAGATAATTGAGTTGTTTTAATCTTCTAGCTTTTATTAATAATGGTGCTGTAAATATTCATGTACGGTTTCTGCGTAGACATAAGTTTTCAGTTCTCTTGGTTGTAACCTGGGAGTAGAATTGCTGTGTCGCATGGCAACTCTGTGTTTAGCTTTCTGAGGAACTGCCAGACTGTTTTCCATGGGAGCTGCACTGTGTTACATTCCCAGCAGCAGCATGGGTTGGTTCTGATATCTCGACATCCTCATCAGCAAATACTGTTATCAGGCTAATTAATTGTCATCCTCCTTGTGAGCATCTTGTTGTGGTTTTAATTTGCATTTTTCCAGTGACCAATGACATTGAGCATCTTTTCATGTGCCTAGTAGATATTTGTGATATCTACTTTGGAAAAATGTCTTATTTAGATCCTTTGCTCATTTTTGATTGAGTTTATGTGTATATGCTTTTTTAAAAAGAGAAAACAAGAGAAAGAGTGAGTCAATTTTATTTTTTTCTCATTTTTTGTTTGTTTATTTTTCTTCCTCTTAGTTGTATATGTGGTGCTAGGGATTGAACTAGGGTCCTCAAGCATGCCAGGCAAGCACTCTACGGCTGAGCCACCTCTCCAGCCCTCAGGTGCCCATTTTTTAATTGGGTTATTTGGTTTTTTTAGTTGTTGAATTTTGAAAGTTCTTTATATTGGATACTAGAACCTTACCAGATATAAGGTTTGGAAAGATTTTTGTCCCATTGTGTGAGATGTCTTTTTTCTTTCTCTTTTTACTTGTTTTGGTGCTAGAGATTGAACCCACCTGGCGCATGCGAAGCATATGTTCTACCACTGAGCTACACCCAGAGCTCTACTTTTTTGGTAATGTCCTTTGAAGTGCAAAAGTTTTTAATTTTGATGAAGTTCAATTCATCTGGTTTTTTTTTCCTTTAAGGTTTCATATTTAAGAAACTATTCCTAATCCGGGGTCATGAAGATACACACCTAAATTTTCTTCTACAGAAGAATAGCTTTCTTACGTTTAGGTCTTTGACATGTTATGAGTGAATTTTTACATATGGTCTGAAGCAGGAGTCTAAATTCACTCATTTTTTTAACATGTGATATTCAATTTTTCCAGCACCATTTGTTGAAAAGATTATTCTTTCTCCCACTGAATTAATTTGGTACCTTTGTCAAAAAGCAATTGGCCATAGATGTGTGGGTTTGTTTATATTTTATTCCATTGGTCTCTATGGCCATCTTTATGCCAACATCACACTCTTTATAACTGTGGTTTGGTTTGTAGTAACTTTTAAAGTCAGGAAGAGGAAATCATCTGAGTTTTTTAAAAAATTTCTTTTAGTGGAAATCTATTATTCTGGTTATTTAGTGTTCTTTCTATATGAATTTTAGGATCAGATGGTTGGTTTGTGCAAAGAAAGTATCTTGGATTTTGGAAGGGATTGTGTAGAATTTGTAAATCATGTTAAGAAGTACCACCATCCCACCTGCATTAAACTTCAGTCCATGAATTCAGTATGTCTTTCCATTTATTTAGGTTATCTTTCATTTATTTCAACAGTATTTTGTAGTTTTCAATGTGTGTCTTACACTGTTATTAAACTTATTTCCAAATATTTTATTCTTATTTCTTTTTGCAGTGCTAGTGATTGAGCCTAGAGCCTTGCATGTACTACACCCCCAATTCATTATTCTTTTGTATGTGTGTGCTATTGTAAATGGAATTGTTTTCTTAATTTTTTCCTATCATTTTTATTGAAATTCAACTGATTTTTTATATCAATTATATTAACCATTAGAAAGAACTTGTTCCTTTTAGAATTTCCAATATTAGAACCAATTTATAAGGCCATTTAGTTTTCCTTAGGATTATTTTAAAGAAGAGACTATGGTTAGTTAGCATTACTGTGTGTTACACACTGAACCAACAACATGTGTTTCACTGAATCATTCTGATTTAATGCTAACTTCTGTCTCCATTTTACAATGAGGATTTTTTTGCCCATACTTCTAGAATAAATAAGTAGCTTCCCTGCAACTTTAACTATGGGACTTTAATGATCTTACCACTTGGTGCCCACACAGCTTCTCGTATTCCATTCCTCATACTCTGTTTTCCAATAGTTCCAAATTCCTGCCCTTTCCATGACTTTATCAGGCTGTTTACAGTTCTGCCTTTGCACTTGGTATTTCTTCTATAAGGAATGCTCTTTCTCCAGGGTATTTTCTATGTACCATCTCAGTTATACCCATGCATAAATTGCCCCAAAACCTGTATTCTTAACTACTTGACTATACTGCCTTTGGAGGAATAATACATAATAATTCATAATAGCTCTATCTTGGAGTGCAGGCAATAATTTAAGTAGCATGGAAATATTTTTCAGATCTCTCATTCTTATTAGGGTTGATCATTCCTCATTTGTACATGATTCTCTCCCTCTTTGGTAAAATTTTAAATTTCAAAGAGATTCTTCAGCAAGAGTATATGAGCCATTATTGAACCTGGAGGCAGGAGGTTCTCTCAACAGGCAGGGGATGGTTAAGGAGAGTACAGAAAGTGAGGTAAGGATAAGGCTTTAAGAGGCATTTTGAAAGTAGAATCAAGAAACCAATTATATATATGGAATGGGAAAGAGAAAAGATTGAAAAATGACTGAGGTTTTTAGCTTTAAGGATTGAATAAATGATGGTAGCATTGACTGGAAGGTAGGTGACTCAGGTGGGAGAGAATGGTGGGTTCCTTGGAGCAGTGAAGGGAAGTTGGTATTGTAAAGGTTGGAGTATTAGAGTGCAGTAGAAATAACCACCAGTTTCTGATCCCATTCCCATCACTTACACATTATTTAATTTGTATATTCAACAATATCTTGCTGTTTGTGTAATATAAATAAAATAGCATGGTCCCTGTCTTCATGAAAGAGTCTGTTGAAGGAGTCAGACACAGCAAACCCAGGGTGAATAAATATCTAACACATAATGATGCGTTGTGTAAAGAAAGAACAGGATGCTGAGAGAGAGAGAACAGTATGAGGTCCTGATCAAAAACAGAGGGTCAGGGAAGACAGTGACTCTTGAGCTGTGACTGACCTGAAATATGGTAGAAATTAGTTTAGTGACAGGTACGGATGTGACGTTTCAGGCAGAAGGAATAGAAGTTGGCTTCACAGGATTAGAGCGAGCCTTAAATAAGTAACACACATGAGAACGTCTAGCCCTGGCACACAGTAGGTGCTTTAAAAAGCAATTTTTTTAAGGTGGTTACCGTGAGCATGAATAATCAGAAATAAAACAAACCTTTTTGTTTGAAAGTGGTCGAAGCTGCCTGCCATTCTCCCCATCCACCTTTCTGGATCAGAGATGATATCCAAGGGAATAACCATTGGGGTAAATGAAAGAATACATAGACATAAAAGAGGCTGAGGAGGAGTGGCCAGACAGGAAGAAGAACCTGGGAGAGTGTTAGGAAAGGAGGGAAGGAAGGCTTTTGAGGAGAAGGTGGATGGCCAGACTGGATACTCTGAGGCCATCTAGTGGGATAAAGACTGAAGGGGCTGGGAGGCAGAGGGTAGCCATTAGGAGCATGTTGGGTGATTTTTCAGATTCGCTTCCATAGAGCAAAGAGGAAAAGGATGTTGAGGAAATGGAAAGAGGATATATGAACTATGGATTCAAGAAGTTCAATAAGAAAGGGAAGGAGTGAGGGAATGACCACTGAAAGCCGGTGTGTTGGTTAAGGATCTGTACTGAAAGGAAGTTACTACAAGAGAGAGAGCCATTAATGGTAGAGAGGAGGAATAAATGATGGGGTATACAGAGGAAGGAACTGGTAAAGGAAACTAGGCAGGATGGGGTCAGGAACACAGGTGGAGAGGTGTGCCTTGGAGGCAAAGAGTGACAGGAAAAGGGAAGAATATTAAGATCAGATCATAGATAGCTACTCCTAGCTGCAAGGTGGTTTGGGTAATGCAGTTTGCAGTCCAGGCAGCCATGTGCTAAGCTTTTTGAAAAATCAAGACTGTTTTGCTAAGAAAGAAGAATTTTTTCTTGGATAGGTCATTCACAGTCTCTGCCACAGTCCAACCCATCTGGGGTGATTGGTGTACCTACTCAGGGAATTAAATTGCTTACTGTGTTCACCAGGAGCTTTATTTTCCTGACAGGTAAACTCACTCTCAAGACGGTTAGGTTCCTTCCCATAATGAGTAGGCAATGTAGCAGAAACTAACATCTTCACACCCCTAAGTCCAGCATTCCTTCTGTTGCCCCGTTGCCTTTCATGTGAGTCTACGTATTTATTATTCAACCAACAGGCAATTTTAAGAATTAGAGCTGTACTTGCAGATATTCTAAATATTGCAAATCTATGTAGTATTAGGTGCATTATATTAAAGTCTAGAAAGATTAAGAAGACAGGATTTAGATGTGGTCCGTTGAAAAGCTTTTTATAGTGGATTTAATTTAGTTTTTTGCACAGAAACTCATTTGGCCTTTGAGACACAGTAATTTCTCAGTGTTTTGCAAAGTGTTTGCAAATTCTTCCTACTGTAGAACCTGCTAGTCTTGAAAGCTGTTCTTGAACACCATTTATTTTAAAAAAGAAACCTTTTCCTAGTAAAAAACAAATGTTTGTTCATCTTAGGGCTGTGGAATGTGTTTCATCTCAGAAAACCCATGAAGGAATGATAATAGTGCAATGGCAAAAGGCTCTGAACTGAGGAGTAGGAAGTATGTAACCTCACAAGTCACTTCTCCCAGCCATAAAGCTAAAAAAAATTAATAAAAATGGGTATGTTGGGGGTGGGGGGAGTAAGTGCTTACTTAGGCTTGTAAAGTTGAAATAAACAGACCAGTCGGTAGTTCTAAATTTCTTCTCCTTCCTTGTCCCAGTTAACTCGCGTGGGAATTTCATTCTTTTCCAGACCTGTGTGTCTATGAAGGGAGGGTGCATGGGCACTGCACTCATTGACAGCTGAATGGCAGGAAGATGGAGGAGACCGTTGATGGATAAGCAGTCTATGACTTTTCTTTCTTTTTCATTTGAATGGTTCAGTGACAACCCTCAAGGGGGTATTTACTTTCTTCTTCCTATATATTTTGCCTGATGTGTGATATGCCATTCTTTGGAATGGCCTCATATTCCTAACATTCCAGCTTGCCATGCATGTAATTACCTGAGAGTAAATGAGGGAGTAGGATGGAGGAGTGGAGAGAGGAGAAAGACTTAACAAAACTGACACAAATGCAGTTTTAGACTTTTCTTACCAATCATTCCACCATAGATTGTTTGGGTTTTTAGGCCTAGAGAAGTAGTTTAGGCCAGTAGTTTTCAAGCTGTGCTCCATGGTACCCAATGAATTTCAGAACCAAGTGGGTGGGTCCTTCTTGGAATTGGAGTCGTAGACCTTGAAGAAAGTTGAAAAGATCAAAGGAGATCATGTCACTCCACTACTTAAAACTTCCCAGGGTTCCACTTTGTGGGCTAATGTTCAAGATCTGCAGCTTAAAACTGCATAGACAAAAAAAAAAGGGGGGGGGTGTTTGGAGCTGTGGCTCGCAATTAGGGCGCTTGGCCGGTGTGCACGAACGAGTACATGGGTTCAAACTCCAGTGCCCACGTACACAACTGGTATCAGAGCAACGAAAGCCATGTGAAAAACTCAATAAAATGTGATTCTCTCACTCTCTCTCTCTTAAAAAAACAAAACAAAAACCTACAGAGACCTTCATGATCAGCCACTGTGTGTTCACCCGTTTTCTCATTCTTCATACTCCATATGCTTCTATAAAGAACGTCCTTTCAAACCTAAGGCAGGAGGATTGCAAAGTAAAAAATTTATAAAAGGGTGGAGATGTAGCTCAGTCATAGAGTGCTGGCCTGGCATACACAAGGCCCTGAGTTCCATCTCTAGTAGTGTGAAAAGGAGGCGGGAAAAGAAGGTTTTTTTTCTGTTTGTCAAAAGGTGTTTTCTTGCTCCCATCTCAGTTTTCCCTAAGCTTACAGAACCACGCATCTTTATCAAAACCCACTCAACTACTGCCATCTGATTCTGCTCTACCTTCTGTATGGTATCCATCCAATCTAGAATGATATGTTTAGTGTATTTGTTTCCAGTGCTTTCCTCACTCTGCAGTCTCCCTGAGCAATCTTGTGAACTCATGTGGCATCAGTTAATAGCAGATTTTCATCTTCTATCTGGAACCCTCTCTCTCCTGTACTTTCAGCCAATACACGTGTGCCCACTGTGTGGCTTCACTGGAGTGACACATAAGCTTCTCAGATTCACACCGAATTCCTCATGCTGACTAATCTTACCCTCCCAAAGTTCTTCTTCCTATGTTCTCCTCTCAGTGAGGTGCCCCTTCCAGAGCTAGGTGTCCTCTTTTGTTCCTCCACTTCCACAACCAGCCATTTCATTTGGCTGTTTTGTCCTCAGATTGCTTTCCAGACCATCCTCCTTTTCTTCATTTCCACTGCAACAGTTAGTTGCCTTTTTCTTAAATTATGTACTAATACTAAGTCCTTTACAACAGTGTTGTCCAATAGAAATATGTCATTTAAAATTTTTCTGGTAGTCACATTTAAAAAGACAGAAGTAAAAGTAACTTCAATAATATATTTTATTTAAACTACCATATCTTAAATCTAATCAGTTCAACATGTGATCAATATAAATGTGAATGAGTTATTTTGAATTCTTTTTTAAGTACCAAGTCTTCAAAATCCACCATGTATTTTGTGCTTACAGGACATTTAAATTTGGATTAGCCTCATTTCTACCTCTAAATAGATAACTGTGGTTAGTGACTACTGCATTTGCCACTGCAGCTATAGAATGTAGAACCTGAAACAAGGATCGGAGTGTTGATGTTTCCTTTGGTAGATTCCATCCCAGAGTGGTGGGAAGAAAGGATAAAGGAAAATTAGAAAGCGAAAGTGTGATGTGGCACCCTACCCCACTGACCACTGCCTCACAGCCATGCCAAGACACGCAGGCTGTTCAGAGACACGACTCCTTCCCATCCTCTGCTCCCATTGTCTTCCTTCAGCCCCTTGAGAACTTCAGAAAGCAGCATGACATTGGATCCAAGCCCACAAGTGGACAGGTGATTCAAGTGCATTAAAGAGAAGGTTGGAGGAGGTTGAGGGAATCCTAGAGGCCACCAGGTTTCATGCAATACTCTGGCTGAGCTGTTTGACTCAGGTTTTGTCTTCCTCCAGTCCAGTTTCCATAGCTGAATGTTCTTGCTAAATGCAGCCCTGACACTCTCATTCCCTTCTTTCAAAACCTCCCCATTATTTTCAGGATAAAGTCCAATACCCTTTTGTTCAGTGTTGTATTTGATCTGCCCTTGCCTACCTTTCTAGCTTCTTGCCTCAATCGCTTCCTCCCTCCTTGAGTATTATGAGTATTAGTTATTTCTAACTGTGCAAAAAAAAAATAACCTTAAATAGTGACTTAAAACAGCAGAAAGCATTTATTATCTCACAGATTAGCTGGATGGTTCTTGCTTGAGGTCTCTTTGTCCATTCAGGCTGCTATAACAACTCCCATATGCTGGATAGCTTATAAATAAATAAGAAACTTACTTTTCACAGTTCTGGAGACTGGTAAGTCCAAGATCACAGCTCCAGCTGATTTGGTTTCTGGTAAAGATATAGTTATTAATTCATAAGTAGTACCTTCTGTCAGTGGCCTCATATGGTGGAAGGGGCAAACAAGATCCCTTGGGTCTCGTTTATAAGGCACTAATCCCATTCATAAGAGCTCCTACCTCGTGACCTAAGCATATCCCCAAAGGCCTCCCTTCCTTATTCCACCAGAATGGAATTCAGTATATGAATTTTGGGGTGAAACAAATACTCAGTCCATAGTCGTCTCTTATAGAACTGTAGTTAAGCTGTTAGCCAGGGGTGTTGTCACATGAAGTCATGATGAAACTTGAAAGAGTCACTTCTAGGGGGCTGGAGCAGTGGCTCAGCTGTTAAGGTTACAAAGGTCTGGCCTTTGTACTGATGTGGGAGGGAACTGTATAAAGCATGTGAAAACAGCCACTGGGCATTGGAGGTTGGCTACCAGTGTGATGCTGTCATGGATCTATAGAATTTCTAGAAGCCTCTCTGGCATGCCCTGATTTGCCTCTGGGCATTTCTACATATTATTCTTTCCTATGAGAAAAGACTCTTCTCTTGTTTCTCTTCTCCTTGTTTGCCCTTCTAACTCCTGTTTGTCCTTTCAAGTTTCAGTTTTGACACCTCTTACTGTGTAGAAGTATTCTTCTTACCAATACAGCCTCCATCCCACCACCACCATCACCAATGGCCCCCCTGTTCCACGCTCCCAGAGTACTGGGTCTTACTCTTTTCAAAGAACTTAGCACATTTTATCGCTGGCTTGTCTTCCCCTCTAGGCTCAAGTTCATGAGGACAGGGACCACATCTTTCTGGCTCATTGTCATATTACCAGTGCCCAGCATAGTACTTGGCAACACCTCAGCAGTGCCTCCGTAAATAGTTGTTGGTTGAAATGATGACGAAAGGGACGAGTGAATGGATGAATGAATGACCAGACATCTTGTCTTTTTCCCTAGACTCTAAATTCCTAGAGAACAGTGCCCTGGTCCTTCCAACTCTGTTTTTTCAGGGTATTATCTGGTGCTCCTAGTAATTTTCCCCTCTCCTTCTATTTCTTCCTTTCTGTTGTTTTTAATGGAATAAATTTTTTGGAGATTCCATATTGCTAAGAGTCTGTCATTAGCAATAAATTTCTTGATTATTTCTTATTATTGAATATTGCCAACCTTCCTCTATAAGTCAACATTCTAATAAGGTTTTAGGTAATTTACATATGTGATGAGGAGGTTAATACTGCTGGCAGTATTCATTCAGGCTTAAGCTTTGAACATGGAAGGGGTTTTGTGAATGATTGGTGAATAAATTCAACATATTGATAAGTTTTTTTATTGTATATGGTGAGTTTTCAGATTTTATGAGAAATGAACATTAGAAATTACTTATGTATAAATTGAATAAGTTCTTCCTGTTTCTGGATTTGAAGTGCAGGAGAAAATTGACCTACTTGTAGCTTAATATTTTATGGCCAGTTCTCTTAAACTGTTCTTCTGGTTATGTGGAGGACAGCAGTTGAAGGGGAGACTCATCAGTGTTGTCCCTGCTTCCTCCCCTCAGCATGTGCAGAAACTGGGTTTTAGTGGCCAAGAAACCTTGGCATGAAAGCAGTGACCTTAAATGTAGCCATGTGTTCCTCCCATTATTCCCATTTTCTTTAAAAATTCTTGTTTTCTATTTTTATTGCTATACTTCATAAGTTGATTCTGTATTTATTTTTGATTGTTTTCAGATTTTCTCATAGAGGTTCATTAAAAGATCATGAGCTTTGGAATTAACCAGAGGTATATTCAAGTTATGACTGCTCCTTCTTCCTGGCCGTTGCTGGTTGGAAAGAGGAAGGAATAGATGGATGAAGGATTGACCATTGGACAAGTTACTTTATATCTCTGAACTTTATTATTTTTGTTTTTATAGTATACAAAATGAGGACAAATTGGCCCTTCCTAAGTTTGTCATTGGAATAAGATTAATTTTATAGGAAGTGCCTAGCATGCATGGTCTTTGGCTTATAGTGGATGATCAATCGAGACTGAGTCATACCCTCTTCCCTAGGCAGTTTTTACTACCTTGGAAAGGAATTTGCTATGTCTCTAGTGGCGTCCTGTAGCTCCAGAAATGAGTGACCGTCCATTCTGGCAAGGGGCTCCTTCCCTAAACCATCTAACAAAATCCCAGGCCTCTTTCTTCCGGAGTTCCCTTCCCAACCCACAATACAGTCAAGGTGTTGAGTTTTTCCTGTTGCATGTGTGGGGGTTTTAGTTATTCTCCATGTCCCCCCACTTTGTCTTCCCGTTTCCTCTTTGACTCTGTCTTCTCCTTCCCTTTGGGTGATGGTTGGTATTTTTAGATTCCTGCTTTTTCACTCCTCCCAGGTCACCAAGACTAGTTCCTTACCCTCCCTGCCTTTGTCATGCCTTACAGCCTAGACCCTGAGAGAAGGTCCCTACTCCTGAGAAGCCTTTGCTCCTGAAATTCATGTGGGATTCGCTGTTCTGGGCTTTACTCGGTGCCCCGCCAAGAAGTGGTCTTTTGGATGATGTGTCCTCCTTTTTCTCTGTATGTCTTCAGAGTGCTCTGTCTGGGAAGAATGTGATGGGCCCCACAAATAGACTGTCTGGGGTATCCAAATCTTGAGTTGAGTGGCCTGTTAAAACAGGTTTGTGTCAAAAGTGATGAATAGTTTTTGTGGATTTTGAGCAAGTTGCCAATCGATCAGTTCTTGTTTAATGAGAGAGAGGCACTGTAAGAGGAGCAAAAGCCCAGCTGCCTGTTCGGGAGCCACCTGCCTTTTCTCTTTACTTCATTTTCTTGCTAATGAAGGAACCAATTGGTTTAGAGCGATCAATGCTGACCTATTAGAATCAGACATTGTTTTGGCATGGCCAAGGCAATTAAATTCAGCAGGGTGAGGATTAGAGAGAGAAAGGCTGTGAAAAAAGAGAAACAAGGGACTTTTTATTCAGAAACAACCTTTCTAGTGTTAGAGGTATAAAAAGGATTAGTTTAGAAAGAATTAATCATTAGAGCATCTTCTTTCTTGGCAAAATAATCAGAAAATTTGTTGACGTTAGTTCTTAAATTTAGGGCGATGAAGCTCTACTTCACTGAAATGACTTAAGGTACATACTTTTATTATTGCCCTCTTTCCTGTTTAAAGCTGTGACTCATCCAAAAAGCCTTCTCTAAGAGACTGGGTCTAGAGGAACAGGTACTATATGACCTGTACGTGCTAGATTTTTCAAAGCAGCTCTGATTTAAAACAGTCTAGCCTCTCATCATTCCATTAACAGATGACGTGATCTAGAAATTGTTAACCAGTCTATCACTGAAGAATTGATAGAGTGCAGCATGTCAATCCCTTGGGAGCAGGATTCATGAGCACACTCCTCCCCCTTATCTCTTGGCCCCCAGCATGGCCTCTTGTACTTAAATGCTCTGTAAATATTTGAACAAACTGACAATCACTGACTGACTAAGTGAAGATGAGATTAGGTGTTTAAAGATGGCTAGGAGTTAAGGACTTGGTACTATAGGGCTAGGGAAGCAAAGGAAGAAGCATATAAAAGTAGGAGTGATAAAGTAAATTAGGGAGGCCTTTCTAGATTGAGGCAGGAGTTCTTAGATTTCACAGACCAGTGCCATTTCCAGAAGTAATTTTGCTAAGTGAAGATGTTGTTCCATAATATCAAAATGTAGATGGATATAATTTTGTCAAAAAAGCAGGGAGCAGTTCTTTAAATTGCTTATATTTTGCTGTACTAAAAAGTTTATATGTTCTGTAGTAAGGAGAACTGTCTACATAGACACAGACACTGGTTCCAATATCATGGTCCTTGTTGGGCACCTCCTTTAGAGTTGTCACTAAGATTCTCTTTCATGAACTGCTGATGGTTTGTCAAGGAAGTGACCTGGGGTGGTATTGTCATTCTTTCTTGGTAATGAGAGTAGAGCCATGAGTCAGTTTAAGCAGTGGCATGAATCAGAGTTGTTTGACATTCTTGCTTTGGAGGTGATGGCTAGACATTTGTGTATGGTCAATCTTGTTCCCCCATTGGTTTTCCATCCTTTTTGTCTTGATTTATATCAAGATTTGAATGGGTGTTCTTTTTTCTTGTCCATGAAGATTGAAATGTCTTGAATAGAAACTATTATTGTTTCTTCAAGATAGTCTTTGGGGTTGGGAGGTGGGGGTGGTTATTGAATAACTGCCCCGAAAATTGCCAGAGAACTTATAACTTTTAACTTTTTTTTTTTGATCCTGCACTTATTAGTGAAAATAAAGAAGAAAACTTTACTCATGAAGAGATGATCAACTTGAGTATAGATCTAGAGGTGAAATCAGGGGAAAGCAAATTAAAACTACAGTGAGATTCCCACCTTACACTCACCAGAATGGCTAGAATCAAAAAGTCTGGTAACCTGGTTTTGGGGTTTTCCCCTTTCTTTGAACAGTTTACCTACCAGTGCTTTTCTGTAGGAATGCTGATTCATTGCAAGTCACCCATAATGCAAGATTTTCTAGTAGCAACATTAAAAAAGTAACAAACAAGTAAAATTAGTTTTAATAATACCCAATATCATTTCAACGAGATATTTTTACATTCTTCTTATCAAACTCAGCCTTCCAAATCTGATGTGCGTAGTTGGATTGAAACATAAAATTTTTATTGGCAATATTTGATCCATATTTAGATTTTATAAAATTTGAAGTTGAAAAGTAAATTAACATGTCCAGGTTATTCTAAGCATGCTTTCCAGTTTTCTAATAACAGAAAGGAATATCAGTTTTTAAATTTAAATTTTTGTTACTTGGTTTCTCTATTTGCAAGTATTAGTGGCTACTATGTTGGACAAAGCAGTTCTGTGGGATGATTTCTTAGTGAATGTATTTTTGGCATTAGTATAGGATGCTAGATTGTTTTTTGGAAATATATGTTGTCATGATATTAACCGACTTCGGTATGATCTTTCTAACATGTTTTCTTTCTTTCTTTTTTAAGATTGAGTGAGACAGAAAGAATTAATTTTATTTATTTTTTCATCTGGCCTTTGTTTCTCCCACACTTAGTTGCGTATGTGGTGCCGGGATTTGAACCTGGGTCCTCATGCATGCCAGGAAAATGCTCCAACCTCTGAGCCACAGCTCCAGCCCCTCTAATGTGTTTTGTTCATCCACCTCTATGTGTATGTTGTGATTTTTCCCATAAATACGACATGTTGGCATTTAAAAAGTCTGGTAACAATAAGTATTAGCAAGGATATTAAGAAATTAGAGCCAGACATGGCAGCACTCCTGTAATCCCAGCAGCTTGGGAGGTAAAGGCCAGAGGATTGTAAGTTCAAGGCTAGACTTAGCCATTTAGCAAGATCCCATCCCAAAGTTTAAAAAAATTTTTTAAAAGATCTGGGGTCATAACTCAGTGGCAGAGTGTTCCTGTGTTCAATTCCCCAGTACCACACACACACACACAAAAAGAAGTTGGAATCCTTATAAACTATAGGTAGGAATGTAAAAATGCTAGAGAGTTTAAACAATCTAATCATCCCTCAAAAAGTTAAATATATGTGATATTTAACTCAGCAGCTCCACCCCTAGATCTGTACTCAAGAGAAATTAAAACCTGTGCATATAAAAACTTGAACATAAATGTTCATAGTAGCATTATTCATAACAACCCAAAGGTGGAAACAATCCAGATGTTCATCAGCTGATGAACATGTGAACAGAATGTTATATATTCATGCAGAAATGTTATTTAGTCATTAAAAGGAATGAAGTACTGATAAATGCTTTGACAAAAAAAACCCCATTATATTAAGTAAAAAGAAGTCAGTCACAAAAGATCATACATTATGTAACTCCATTTATATGAAACATCCAGAATAGGTGAATCTATAGAGAAAGAAAGTAAATTAGTGGTTGCTTAGGACTGGGGGAATGGGGAGGTGATAGGTGAAGGTTACCTTCCGAAGTCATGAGTTGTGATGATGGTTGTAAAACTGAACAAACCATAAGCCATTGCACTACATACTTTAAGTGGGTTTATGTGAATTGTATCTTATCAAAGCTGTCACAAAAAGATTTCCAAGTGGGGTCCTCGATTTATATATTATATACATATTACTTCTATGAAATTTTGTATATTATAAAACATACAAAAACTTAAATGTTTTACACGTTTACAATTAAAATAATGGTAATAGAAAATGTAATATTTTCTCCTCCTGTCACTCCCCCTCCCCTACTGGATAATGGGGATTGAACCTAGAGCCGCTTTACCTCTGAGCTATATCCCCAGCCTCTTTAATTTGTTTTTTTTGTGTGTGTGTGTGTGTGTGTGTTTTTAATTTTGAGACAGGGTCTTACTAAGATGCTGAGGCTGACCTCAAATTTGTGGTTCTCCTGCCTCAGCCTCCCACATTACTGGGATTATAGGTGTGTGCCATTGCTCCTGGCTAGTTTTTTCTCTTTGTAACCAGTGGGCTAAAATCTTACAGACCCCTGGAGTGTATACACCCACTTTGGAAATCACTCTTTTGACCACTTGATAGAATACATTCATGAGGTGAGCCTGCGTGGGAAGAGTATGTCTGCCGAGACTCAAGAACCCAGTGTGATCGTCTCTGGAACTGTCTCCATATCTCAAGCAGAATGAAAGCTTTCTGTGCTCTTGTAGCCCAGCACATGTTGGAATAGGTGACAGCACCACCCGAAGGGTATTTCCAGTCATTTCATTGTATGATCACAGAGACATTTGAGTAGCATATGGTTACAATCAGTGATGACTCTGCAACCTCATATTTCATAATTAATACTAGAATTTATTCAATTTGTATATAGACTGTACAGAAAGAGATAGGAAAAAATCCTATTCCCAGCTGCATGACATAAAACTGTATTTTTATTAGAGCTTTGACTGACAATGTAAGTCATAAATCACCAACATTGAAGCTTGAAGCACCAGAAGCCAAAGAGAAAAAATAGCCTGCAAAATGTACGATTGTGATGTAGTTTAATATTCGCAGTTTCCAGGATTTTAAAGCAATTACATTCCAAACTATGGTATCTATTTTTTTTTAAGAGAAGGAGAGAGTTGAAAGAAAAGGAATCAGTTTTATTTATTTTTCCATCTGGCCTTTATTTCTCTGACACTTAGTTGTGTACGTGGTGCTGGGATTCGAACCTGGGTCTTCATGTATGCCAGGCAAATGCTTCAATCTCTGAGCTACAGCTACAGCCCACATCTAATTTTTTTATTCGCTACTTTGATTTTTCTTATGCGTCTTCTTGATCCTTTGTGCCAGTTCTTTATCTTGTCAGCTGGCAGCTATCAGTTTGGATTTTCATGCATTTGAGTGATTGGCTCTTGAGAAAGGTGATGAATAATTATAGCACATTTTTCATGCAGCACAGTTAGTGCAAATGAATGTGTACACACAACAGTGTCCAGAACGGGGCTGTTAATGTGGCACAGTTGTTTCATACATGTTTATTGATGGTGATATTGAAGGGTTAAAAGAATATTTTGAATTTTCTGGCTCTGTTTGAATGTATGAAGAACATGTTAGTTCATTTTATTTTTTTGGTGCAGTAATGTATCATTAACAATTTATTGTGGTGTATCAAGCCATGAAACAGATCACGTCTTGAGCATATTTCTCTGGCAGACAAAGGTGCAGATTTTATGTTTTGAGTTAAAGGAAATGAAATTTTCCCAGCAAGGGTAGGTAGAAAGAAATTTGGCTGTGGATATAATATATGTCTTTAAAATGTGGAGAAAATAAGTTTGAAAGATTCTTTATTAAATCCTCACTTCTATTAATTAATTTCTATGCCATAAATTACCACATATTTCCTGCCAGATAAAGACAGTTAAAAGATCAAGTGAAGAGTTTGGTACGCTCCATAGTCCTAAAAATAAATTATTAATATACTGTTGTCATTTTTCCTCTTTGTTTAAAGAGCTACTTTGCTACTTTGGTCTAACACAACTCAGATTTCTTTCTTGAGAAAGGATTACAGTACATCATAAAACAATTTATTAATGCCTTTAAAAATGTAGTTTTTATGATGACATTTTAATATTTCAGAAGTCATGAAGTTTTAACTTTAAGTTCCAGTTGAAATGATCCTCAGGTTTTGGATATTAGTATTTATTAGAAACAGAGTCATTTCAAGGTTAAAGTTTAGAAACAGCACAGGTGTTTTGATATGTATATGAAATATTGGTCAGAGGATCATTGGACGCTGCCACTTTCAACATCCTTCATTTGAGAAGGACCATATTGAATCCATAAACACACTAACTTCAGTTGACATGTTTCCTTTCAGTCAATATGAACTCTGTACTACCCTGGAGAGAAAGGAAAAGCTATTACAGCTATTGCACCATGTGCCGAAAATATACAAATAGCTCAGAATCCCAAAGCATCTTTGTTCCCCTCTTCTCAGTGAGAAGCATGAACCTGTGAAGCAAACCATTATTATAAAAGTCTAAAGTAGACAAGAATTCTAACAGCTAATACAGGTACTAAGTTGTTTTGTCTTTCTTTAAAAAAAAACAAAAAACAAAAACAAAAGAGCCCTAGTGTTGGAGAGTTGCTGCTGCTGTCATTGTGCAAGTCAAATAGGAGAGGGGTGCTGGTTACTGACAAGATGGTCAGGCTCCAGCCAATTAAATTGTGAACCTCAAAGCTGTTTTACTAAAGCAAACTTTTTGTCAGGGGCAATTATACTGGAAGCATTTTCTTGGCACAAAGTGCATGTCTGAACATTTAAATCCAGATATGCTAACAGATGTCTCTTGAGCAAGAGCATCATAAAACCACATTTCACTTGAGTGAGGAAAATACTTTTTCCATCATTTTTTATTTTTCACTTGGAGATTACATTTCACTTTAGACGACAGCCTCATGGACTGTGATTAGAAAGGGTATCCGAGAAGGTAGAATTGGTACATCCTATCAGTGTGGGGTGAGCACATGCATTTCAAATGAAAGTGGTGCTACCTGCTTCTGAGAACACGGAATGCTAATGAAACGGGCTGTTATTTTTCTCTCCTGGTTTTCAGGCCTCTTTCCCACAAATGTCTGACACACTGTGAATTCGCTCTTCTCCTTTATCATTCTGTATGAATGTATTTGGCAACTGGGCAAGTCCTTTTCCCAAGAATTTACTGGAGTAGCTTATCTATTGGCTGATTTCTCTCCTGGGCACAGATGGAACAAAATGAATAATTTACTTTTGGAATTTTCTCCCAAATTCATATGTTAAGTCTTATAGCCATTTCTCATCATCTCTGTCATACTGACCACTTACCAGTTCCTGAATAATGCGTATTAGACACATGATACTTTAATCTGCCTTGTCGTCTTACTTCTAGATTTAATACTGTCTGCCCCACAACAGACAAATATGTAAAGATTTTCATTCAGAAACATAATAGTTGAAAAACAAACATGATTTGGTTATTAATGTGACATTTCTAGGAAGGTAAATGTTCAAGACTGGATTCTTAAATGTCTTCATGCCTGGTGTGGTGGCACATGCCTGTAATCCTAGCAACTTGGGAGGGTGAGGCAGGAAAATTGCAGGTTTGAGGTCAGCCTCAGCAATTTAGCAGGACTCTGTATCAAAATAAAAAATAAAAAGAGCAAGGGATTTTGCTCAGTTGTACTGGGTTCAATCTCTGATATCCCCACCCCCATCAAAAAAAAAAAAGAGTCACGTTAGAGGTACATCAAATTCAGTTGTCAGTTGATAGCCTAGAGGGGTTGATTCCAGGACCCCACCACTACCACCACCATACACATATTCCAAAATCCAAGAATGCTCGAGCTTCTCATATATGAAGGCATAGTGTTTGCATCCCTAGATTACTTGTAATATCTAGTACAATGTAGATGCTACGTAAGTAGCTATTGTATTATTGACAAGATACCTAAGAAAATCAACTTAGAGGAGGATTGATTTTGGTTCGCAGTGTCAGAGGATTCAGCCCCATTGTTTCTGGGCCTGTGGTGAGGCAGAGCTTCATGGTGAGAGCATGTGGTACAGCAAAGCCACTCACCAGGAAGGAGGGGGAGAAGTGAGAGCAAGAGTGACTGAGGACAGCACTCCTCCAGTGACCTGCTTTCTCCTAGGCCCACCTCCTGAAGTCTTCAGCACCTCCGTTAGCCCATTAAGCTATGAATTCATCCATGGATTGGTCCACTCATGAGGTTAGAGCCCTACGGTACAGTCACCTCCCAGAGGCGAACCTCTGAACACTGCTGCATTGGGGACCAGTCCTTCAACATATAAGCTTTTGGGGGAACACTTCAGGTCCAAACCATAATAGTATATTATTAAGGAATAATAATGAGGGAAAGAAGTCTGTGCATTTTCAGTACAAATGCAATTTTCCCCTGAATATTTTCAACCTGAGGTAGTTGAATCTGTGAATGTGGAACCCACAGAGATGGAAAGCTAGCTACAGATTAAGATGGACTTTCTGAGAAATGAGTAAGTCAGAAAATGTATCCCAAATATAAATATCATTATGATTTTATTTTATGTGCACTACTCAGAATAGAATTGACCTTGTAATGCAAGAGCCAGAATTCTCATCACTATCACTTGCTAAATTGATCCTCTGAGCATTATATTCACACTAATAGTAAACTTTCATTTGCACTGAAATCTGAGAAGGAACAGTATATTTTGGGGCAACTCATAGTTCTCTAATTTTGTATTGATTTTTTTTGTTTTTTGTTTATTATAATAAATTGAAAATATTGACCATGAATATTGTTACTTTAAAGTTTTTCTTTTTCTTTTCTTTTTGGTGGATCCTGGGATGGAACCCGGGGCCTCATACATGCATGAGCCATAAGGTCAGCCCTTACTCATGAAATTTTGAGTGGCAGAGTTCACATTCTAAAATTCATCCTCACAGGACATAAAAATTCCTCAAATTGAATTGTTTCTTAAAACTTGTGCTTAAATGAAATAAAATGACTAACATAAAATAGAAGGTTTTGTTTAAAATTATGAATAATAGTTTACCAAATAATATTATAAAAATTAAAATTATGATATTATCTAATCACTAATAATCTTGTTTTAAAAAATTTTGTAGGCATATATTGATTCAAAAAAACATAATATTCTTCCCAAACATAGCTAGTGAATATTTCCTAATGTTTGTACTGTTAATACATTTAAACATTTATTATCAGTTTTTCATAAATAATTTTGTACAGAAAATTAGTAGTTTTTAATGCAGTCACCATTATTATTATAGCATTTTACTCTTGGAATAATAAATATATACTCAAACATCTGTTTGTTGTTAAGATTTTAACATCAAAAGTCTGTATTGAGATTTTCACACCAACTTGCAGTTAGGAGACTTACCTGCTTTGAAAATAAGTAATCAGATATAAACACTAAATTTAGAGCCAGGAACATTGGCACATACCTATAGTTCCAGCTGTTTGTGAGGTTGAGGCAGGACTTAGGTTATTATTGTTACTTAGTTTTGCTGGGGACCTATGTGATCACATGGTCACTGATCAAAAAACATAATATTCATGAGTACATTCTGGGATGTCGGAATTGACCCTAAAACAGATCTTAAACTCCTTCCTCATGACCCATTCGCCAAAGGCTAAGGCTAAAGCTAAAGCCTGCTGGAAGGGCCCAATTTGGGTGTATTCCTACACTATCATTGCACATTACTTGGCTTCCCTATGTTTGTATGCATGCTAGGAGAATCTTGTACATTTAGGTCTGATGTTGGGAAGGTATTTTTGTCATCATATCCCATGCAAGATGAGTCAGATTCACCTGAAGCCTAGAGGTGTTTGATTCTTGGAGTGTCTTTTTGTTGAACTGTTCAAGCATTGTTTTTTTGTGAATTTATAGGTCATTCAGGAGTTACCACATATCAACTTTTTTCTAGTCTTCTAGGGCCTGAGAACACTGTGATTTTCCTAATCAATTATGTGACTATTTGTAAAGTCCTCTAATATGTGTCTTTTGGAGTTATTTTAATTTGTAAATGGTAACTGATCTAACTTCTGTATGAACTAAGGAGGGTTTGTTGGTTGGATGTATTTTGCATATCCAGGTTTTTTTTTTTTTTTTTGGCAAAGACCTAGGCTCAAAGGAAAGATAAAAAGGAATTTATACCTGACAGCAACCTTTGTCTCTTTTAATACCTTTTTATTGAATTCTTCATAAGATGAAAACTACTCAGTGTGTCTAAAGATATACAAATTAGGCCAAAAGAATCAAGCACATTTGATGTTATAGCAGTAAAGCAGTAAAACTTTATATAATGCAGAGCGCTTTATTTTTATATAGTCTAATTGGCAGTAACACAAGACACTATAGATAGAATCAATTGCAGGCTTAAAAAAAAGGAAGCGTCTAAGGTGAGATTTAATTTTCTGAAAATTTAATTTTTTGTGAAATGTACAGAGCAGTATACATTCTGTATATGAACAGTTTGAAAAATGGATGCATTGCCTTGCTCAGGCTGTTGTAAGCGATATCAAAAACTGGGTGGCTTATAGTCAACAGAAATTTATCCTTCATAATCCAGAGTTGAAAAGCCCAAAGTGGGCACAGTGCACACCTACAATTACAGCTACTTGGGAGGCTGACACAGGAGGATTATAAGCCTGAGGCTAGTCTGTGTTGAATTTTAGTAAAACCTTTGAATCAAAATTTTTAAAATGAGGGGCTGAAGCAGTGGCTCAGTGGTTATGGCACTTGCCTGGCATGTGTGAGGACCCGGGTTCGTACCTAGCACCATGTACACAGCAAAGTGTCAGAGCAACAAAGGCCACATGAAAAGCTAAATAAAATTAATTCTTTCTTTCTCTCACTGTCCCTATCTCTCTTTTTTAAAAAAATGAAAAATGAAAAGGGCTGGGAATGTAGCTTGGTGCTTTCTTAACATGTACAAGGTCCTGGGTTCAGTCCCCAGCAAACACACACACACACACACACACACACACACACACACGCAAGAGAGAGGTCCAAGTTCCAGAAGGCCCCGTATGTTGGTGTGCAGAGAGCCTGGTGTTTTTGTGTATTTTTGGTTTTAGTTTTCGCGGAGACAGTCTTTTAGTGTGTCTTTGCCTGGTGGAAAGCACAAGCTAGCTCACTGGAGCCTCTTTGAAAGGCCACTAATCTCACTTATTAGGCTTCTTCCTTTTGACCCACTCGCCTCCCAAAGGCCCAAGCTCTAATACATCACTTTGGGAGTTAGGATTTCAGTTTATTAATTTTAGGATGCCACAAACAGGCAGTCTATACCATGAGTTTTAATAAAATAAGATCAGTTACTTACCGCTTTATTACCAGCTTCTTTTTGGCATTTTTATAATATTGGATCCTTTTATCTATGAACATGATGCATCTATTAATATTTTGATTTTCTTTACTGTAGTCCTTTTCTCCACATCTTCTACATCTTTTGATAGGTTTATTTCTAGGTATAACATTTTTGTCATTATTGTGTCCGATATCTTTTAATTAAATATTTTCTTCCTGGGGTTGGAGCAGTGGCTCAGCGGTTAT
>PVKS010027794.1:0-27131 GCA_004027875.1 Aplodontia rufa
GGGCACAGCCGGCAGGGCTCAGAGGAGTCGGGAAGGGGAGAGATAGAGGAAAGGTCGGTGGAGATGTGTTGCTCCACCAAGCCTGGGGTGCCGTTCCCTGGCACCGTGTTCTCAGGGGGTTGTTCAACTTGACCTCCGAAAGTCACTTGGTCCATTTCTTCCTGCTGGGTGCCGCCCAGCGTGGCACCGGTAGAGTGGGGAGATTGGTCCCTTGCGGGTCTCGCACCCCTTTCTTTCCCGTCCCAGTGCCAGGAGGATGCTTGTTCCACTTATGAAGGGGGCTCACCATGGTGATTGATCCTGCCCTCGTTGGTTTGGAGGGCTATGAAAAAACCGACTCCCGGTGGGTGGTGATGACATTTTCCCGCTCTTCTACTCCATCCCCTTTTCAATCCGCCGGGGGGCACAGCCGGCAGGGCTGAGAGGAGTCGGAAAGGGGAGAGAGAGATGAAAGGTCGGTGGAGAAGTGTTGCTCCGCTAAGCCCGGTGCGCTGCTCCGTGGCGCCCTGTTCCTAGGGAGTGTGTCTAACGTGACCTCCGAGAGTCACTTGGCCCCTCTCTTCCTGCTGTCTGCCGCACGGCGTGGGGCAGGTTGGGCTGGGAGGACTGTCCCTGGCGATTCTCCCACTCCTTTCCTTTCTGTCATGGTGAGAGGAGGCTGCTCGTTCCTGTTACGAAGTGGGGGATCGCAGTGGTGGTTGATCCCGCACTCCTCGGCTTGGAGTTGCAGGGAGAACCCGGCAATCTGTGGGCGGTGACGACCATTTCCCGCACTTCCTCTCCATCCTCTTTAACATTCCACCCTGGTGCACAGCCTCCGGTGCTGTGATGGGGTTGGGAATGGGAGAGAGAGAGGAAAGGTAGGTGGGTAAGTGTTGCTCCGCCAAGCCCAGGATGCGCTCAGAGGCGCCTTGATCCCAGGGTTCGTGTCGAACGTGACCTCTGAGAGTCACTTGGCCCCTCTCTTCCTGCTGGGCGCCGCCCAGTGGGGCACCGGATGAGGTGGGAGGTTGATCCCTGGCGGGTCTCGCATGCCTTTAATTCCCGTCACGGTCGCAGGAGGGTGCTTGTTCAAGTTATGAAGGGGGTTCACCATGGTGATTGATCCTGCCCTCCTTGGTTTGGAGTGCTTTGAAGAAACCGGCACCCGGTGGGCGGTGATGACCCTTTCCCACTGTTCTACTCCATCCTCTTTTCACTCCGCCCGGGGGCACAGCCTCTGGGGCTGGGAAGAGTCGGGAAGGGGAGAGAGAGAGGAAATGTTGGTGGGGAAGGGTTGCTCTGCCAAGCCCTGGATGTGCTCACAGGCGCCCTGTCCCCAGTGTGCTTGTCCACCGGGACCTCCCAGCATCGCTTTGCCCCTCTCTTCCTGTTGGCGCCGCCCGACAGGGAGCGTTTTGGGGGGAGATCGGTCCCTGGTGGGTATCGCGTGACTTTCCTTCCCATCAGAGGGGCAGGAGGGTGCTCATTCCCGTTAAAAATGTAGTGTCACTGTGGTAGTTGATCCTTCCCTCCTTGGATTGGAGGAGCGGGGAGAACCCGGCATCCTGTGGGCAGTGATGACCCTTTCCTGCACATTTTCTCCATCCTCTTTAACATTCTGCCCGGGTTCACAGCCTCCGGGGCTGGGACGGGGTTGGCAATGGGAGAGAGAGGAAAGGTCGATGGGAAGAGTTGCTCCGCCAAACCCAGGGGGCCGCTCCACAGCACTTTTTCCCAGGGTCATGTCTACCCCGACATCCGAGAGTCACTTGGCCCCTCTCTTCCTGCTGGCCGCCACCCGGCGGGGGGAGGTGTGGGTGGGGAGGTCGGTCAATGGCGGGTCCTGAGTGCTTTTCCTTCCTGATGAGGGGGGAGGAGGGTTCTCATCCCGTTAAAAAGTTGGGGTTCGCCAAGTTGGTTGATCGTGCCCTCATTGGCTTGGAGGGGCGGGGAGAACTCGGCACCCTGTGGGTGGTGATGACCCTTTCCTGCACTTGTTCTCCATCCTCTTTTCCACTCAGCATGGGGGCACAGCCAACTGGGCTGGGAAGAGTCGGGAAGGGGAGAGAGAGAGGAAAGGTCGGTGGAGAAGTGTTGCTCCACCAAGCCCGGGGTGCTGCTCTGTGGCGCCCTGTTCCTAGGGGGCGTGTCTAACGTGACCTCGGAGAGTCACTTTGCCCCCTCTTCCTGCTGTCCGCTGTCTGGCGTGGGGCGGGTTGCTCTTGGAGATCGGTCCCTGGCGAGTCTCCCACGCCTTTCCTTTCTGTAGCTGTGAGTGGAGGCTGCTCCTTCCTGTTACAAAGTGGGTGGTCGCAGTGGTGGTTGATCCTGCACTCCTCGGATTGGAGGGGAGGGGAGAAGCAGGCAGCCGGTGTGCGGTGAAGATCTTTTCCCGCACTTCTCCATCTTCTTTAACATTCCGCTGGGCTGCACAGCCTCCGGGGCTGGGAAGGTGTCTAGAATGGGAGAGAGAGAAGAAAGATTGGTGGGGAAATGTTGCTACGCGAAGCCCGGGGGGCTGATGCATTGCGCCCTTTTCCCAGGGGGCATGTCCACCAGGACCTCAGAGCCTCGCTTGGCCCCTCTCTTCATGCCCGCCGCGGACAGGCAGGGGATGGGGTGGGGTTCGAGGTCAGGCCCTGGCGGGTCTCACGCGCCTTTCCTTTACGTTGCGGAGGGAGGAGGGTGCTCATTCCTATTACAAAGTGGGATACATTGTGGTGGTTTCTCCTGCCCTCATCGGCTTCGAGGGGCGGGTGGGAAGCCAGCACCCTGTGGGCAGTGACGACCCATTCCTGCACTTCTTTTCCATCCTCTTTTCCACTGGGCCTGGGGGCAAAGCCTCCAGGGCTCCTAGGAGTCGGGAAAGGGAGAGAGATAGGAAAGGTCGGTGGGGAGTGTTGCTCCATAAGCCTGGGGTGCCGTTCCCTGGCATCGTGTTCCCAGGGGCCTGTCCAACTTGACCTCGGGGATTCACTTGGCCTCTCTCTTCTTGCTGGGCCCCACCTGGCGGGGGGCCGTTTGAGGGGGAAGTTCGGTCCCTAGCGGGTCTCGCACGCCTTTCCTTCCCGTCGCGGTGGCAGGAGGGTGCTCGTTCCAGTTTTGAAAGTGGGTCACCATGGTGATTGATTCTGCCCTCCTTTGTTTGGAGGGGTGTGAAGAAACCGGCACCCTGTGGGGGGTTACAACCCTTTCCTGTACTTCTACTACATCCTATTTTCACTCAGCCTGGGGGCTCAGCCTCCGGGGCTGGGACGGGTCTGGAAAGAGAGAGAGAGAGGAAAGTTCGGTTTGGAAGAGTCGCTCCGCCAAGTCCTGGATGCGCTCAGAGGCGCCCTGTTCCCAGGAGTTGTGTCCTCTGGGACCTTCCAGCATCGCTTTGCCCCTCTCTTCCTATTGAGCCGCACGACGGGGATGGTTTGCGGGGGGAGAACGGTCCCTGGCGGGTCTCGTGTTCCTTTCTTTCCCATCGCAGAGGCAGGAGTGTGCTCTTTCCCGTAACAAAGTGGGGAGTCGCCATGGTGGTTGATCCTGCCCTCTTTGGCTTGGAGGGGCGAGGAGAATCCGGCAGCCGGTGGGCGGTGACGACCCTTTCCCGCACTTGTTCTCCATCCTCATTTCCAATCCAACCTGGGGCACTGTCTCCGGGGCTGGGACAGGGTGGGGAAGGGGAGAGAGATAGGAAAGGTCAGTGGGGTAGAATTGCCCCACCAAGGCCGGGGTGCCGCTCCCTGGCACCCTGTTCCCAGGAGACGTGTCCAAATTGACCTCTGAGAGATACTTGGCCCCACTTTTACCGTTGGGCGACGCCGGCTGGGAGCCGGATGGGGGGAGGTCGGTCCCGAGTGGGTCTCGCACACCTTTCTTTCCCGTCGCAGGTCCAGGAGGGTGCTCGTTCCCGTTATAAAGGGGGTTCACCGTAGTGATTGATCCTGCCGTCTTTCATTTGGAGGGGTGTGTAGAAGCCAGCACCGGTTGGGGGTGACGACCCTTCCTGCACTTCTACTCCATACTCATTTTACTCAGCCTGGGGGCACATCCTCCAGGGCTGGGAAGGGTAGGTAACAGGAGAGAGAGAGGGAAGGTTGGTGCAGAACGGTTGCTCGGCCAAACCCGGGGGGCAGCTCCACAGCGAATTTTTCCCAGGGGGTGTTTCCACCGGGACCTCTGAGATTCACTTGGCCACTCTATTCCTGCTGTCCTCCACCCGGCTGGGGCAGTGTGTGGGGGGAGGTTGGTCCGTGGCGGGTCTCGCGTGCTTTTCCTTTCCGTCGTGGTAGGAGGCTGCTCGTTCCTGTTAGGAAGTGTGAGGTCGCAGTGGATGTTGACCCTGCACTCCTCCGCATGGAGGGGTGGGGAGAAGCCGACACCCTGTGGGCAGTGATGACCCTTTCCTGCACTTCTTCTCCATCCTCTTTTCCACTGGGCCTGGGGTCACAGCTTCCAGGGCTCCGAGGAGTCGGGAAGGGCAGAGAGAGAGGAAAGGTCGGTGGGGAGTTTTGCTCCGCCAGCCTGGGGTGCCGTTCCCTGGCACCCTGTTCCCAGGGGCCTGTCCAACTTGACGTCGGAGATTCACTTGCCCCCGCTCTTCCTGCTGGGTGCCACCTAGCAGGGAGCCGGCTGAGGGGGGAGTTCGGTCTCTGGCGGGTCTCGCACGCCTTTCCTTCCCATCGTGGTGGCAGGAGGGTGCTCATTCCAGTTACAAAGGGGGGTCACCATGGTGATTGATTCTGCCCTCGTTGGTTTGGAGGGGTGTGAAGAAACCGGCACCCTGTTCAGGGGTGACGAACCTTTCCTGCACTTCACTTCCAGCCTATTTTCACTCAGCCTGGGGTCACAGCCTCCGGGGCTGGGAAGGATCGGGAAAGAGAGAGAGAGAGGAAAAGTCGGTGGGAAAGGATCACTCCGCCATGTCCTGGATGCACTCAGAGGCGCCCTGTTGCCAGGGGGCTTGTCCAGCTTCACCTCTGAGAGTCACTTGGCCCCTCTGTTCCTGCTGGGCGCCGCCCGGCGGGTTGCCGGGTTTGAGGGGGTGGTCGGTCCCTGGCGGGTTTTGCACCCCTTCCTTCCCGTCGTGGTGGCAGGATGGTGCTCGTTCCACGTATGAAGGGAGTGTCACCATGGTGATTGATCCTGCCCTCATTGGTTTGGAGGGGTGTGAAGAAACCGGCACCCGGTGGGGGGTGACGACTTATTCCCGCTCTTCTATTCCATCCTCCTTTCACTCAGCCCTGGGGCACAGCCTCCGCTGCTGAGTAGGGGAGAGACATAGGAAAGGTCGGTGGGGAAGGGTTGCTCCACCAAGCCCTGTATGCGCTCAGAGGTGCCCTGTTCTCAGGGGGCATGTCCACCAGGACCTCCGAGCCTCGTTTTGCCCCTCCCTTCCTGCTCGCCGCCGACCGGCAGGGGATTGTGTGGGGATGGAAGAAGGGGCCTGGGGGGTCTCGCGTGACTTTCCTTCCCCACGCGGGGGTAGGAGGGTGCTCATTCCCGTCACAAATTGGGGTTCAACGTGACCTCCAAGATCACTTGGCTCCTTTCTTCCTGTTGGGAGCAGCCCGAGGTTGGCAGAGTGGGGGGAGCGGTCGGTCCCTGGCGGTTATTGCACTCTTGTACTTCCCATCTCCTGGGCAGGTGGGTGCTCGTTACCATTATGAAGGTGGGGTCACGGTGGTGATTGATCCTGCCCTCGCTGGTTTGGAGGGGTGTGAAGAAGATGGCACCCGGTTGTGGGTGACGACCCTTTCCTGAACTTCTACTCCATCCTCTTTTCACTCAGCTCAGGGGCACAGCCTTCGGGTTGGGAGGGGTTGGGGACAGGAGAGAGAGAGGAAAGGTCAGTGGGGAAGGGTTGCTCCACCAAGCCCTGGATGAGCTCACAGGCGCACTTTCCACAGTGGGCGTGTCCACCAGGACATCCCAGCATCACTTTGCCCCACTCTTCCTGTTGGCGCCGCCCGACAGGTGGCGGTTTGGGGGGGAGATCGGTCCCTGGCGTGGCTCACATGCCTTTCCTTCCCATCAGAGGGGCATGAGGGTGCTCATTCCCCTTACAAAGTGGAGTGTCACCGTGGTAGTTGATCCTGCCCTCCTTGGATTGGAGGGGCTTGGAGAATCCGGCAGCTGGTTGTCAGTGACGACTTTTTCCCGCACTTTTTCTCCATCTTCCTTAACATTCCTCCCGGGTGAACAGCCTGCGGGGTTGGGACGGGGTTGGGAATGGGAGAGAGAGAAAAAATTGGTGGGGAAGTGTTGCTCCGCCAAGCCTGGGGGACCGCTGCACAGCACTTTTTCCCCAGGGGTCGTGTCCACCGGGACCTCCAATAGTCACTTGGCCACTCTCTTCCTGGTGGCCGCCACCCCGGGGGTGCGGTGTGGGTTTGGAGGTCGGTCCCTGGCGGGTCTCGAGTGCTTTTCCTTCCCGTCGCGGGGGGAGATGCGTGCTCATCCCGTTAATAAGTGGGGTTCGCCGTGGTGGTTGATCCTGCCCTCGTTGACTTGGAGGGGCGGGGAGAAGCCAGCACCCTGTGGGATTTGAAGACCCTTTCCCGCACTTCTTCTCCATTCTCTTTAACATTCTGCCAGGGTGCACAACCTATGGGGCTGGGACGGGGTCGGGAATGGGAGAGAGAGAGGAAATGTCGGTGAAGAAGGGATGCTCCGCCAAGCCCGGGATGCGCTCAAAGGCTCCCTGTTCCCAGGGTTCATGTCCAAAGTGACCTCTGAGAGTCACTTGGCCCCTCTCTTCCTGCTGGGCAACGCCCAGTGGATGCCAGCTGGGGGGTGATGTCCGTCCCTGGCTGGTCTCCCAAGCCTTCCCGTCGCGGTGGCAGAAGGGTGCTTGTTCCACTTATGAAGGGGGCTCACCATGGTGATTGATCCTGCCCTCGTTGGTTTGGAGTGCTATGAAGAAACTGGCTCCTGGTGGGCGGATGACCCTTTCCGGCCCCTCTACTCCATCCTCTTTTCACTCCGCCAGGGGGCAGAGCCAGCAAGGCTGAGAGGATTCGGGAAGGGGAGAGAGAGAGGAAAGGTCGGTGGGGAAGGGTTGCTCCGCCAAGCTCGCGGGGCTGCTTTGCGGCACCTTGTTCCCAGGGTGCTTTGTCACCTGGACCTCCGAACGTCGCTTGACCCCTCTCTTCCTGCTGAACGGCCCCCTGACGGGGACAGGTTGATGGGGTAGGTCGGTACCTAGCGGTTCTCTCACACCTTTACTTCTTTTCGCGGGGGTAGGACGGTGTTTCGTTCCCCTTAAGAGGGGGATCACCATGGTTGTTGATCATGCCCTACTGGTCTTGGAGGGGTGGGTAGAAGCCGGCAGCTGGTGGGAGGTTAGGACCCTTTCCTGCACTTCTAATCCATCCTCTTTTCACTCCGCACGGGTCATGGCTTCCAGGACTGAGACGGGGTCGGGAAGGGGAGACAGAGAGAAAAGGTCTGTGGGGAAGCGTTGCTCCGCCAAGCCCGGGTTGCGCTTGAAGGGGCCCTTTTCCAGGGGACGTGTCCAACGAGACCTCCTAGCAACGCTTTGCCCGTCACTTCCTGTTGGTGCCGACTGACACGGGGCGTTTTGGGGGGGAGATAGGTCCCTGTCGGATCTCGCGAGCCTTTCTTTCCCATCGTGGAGGTAGGAGTGTGCTCTTTCCTGTTACAAAGTGGGGGATCGCCGTGGTGGTTGATCCTGCCCTCTTTGGCTTGGAGGGGCGAGGAGAATCCTGCAGCCGGTGGGCGGTGACGACCCTTTAACGCACTTGTTCTCCATCCTCTTTTACAATCCAATAAGGGCACAGCCTCTGGGCTGGAACAGGGTCGGAGAGGGGAGAGAAAGAGGAAAGTTCGGTGGGGAAGTGTTGCTCCGCCAAGCCCGGGGTGGCGCTCCGTGGCGCCCTGTGTCTAGGGGGCGTGTCTAACGTGACCTCCGAGAGTCACTTGGCCCATCTCTTCCTGCTGTCCGCCGCCCTACAAGGGCCGGGGTGGGGGGGAGGTTGGTCTCTGGCGGGTCTCGCATCCTTTCCTTCCCATCCCGGGGGCAGGAGAGTGCTCGTTACCTTTACAATGGCACGTTCGCCGTGGTATTTGATCCTGCCCTTGTTGGCTTGGATGCACGGGGAGACGCTGGCACCTGGTGGGGAGTGACAAGACTTTCCGTGCACTTCTACTCCATCCTCTTTTCACTCATCCCCGGGGCACAAACTCCGGGTCTGGGATGGTGTTAGAGAGAGGAAAGGTAGGTGGGGAAGGATTGCTCCATCAAGGCCGGGGAGCCACTCTGTGGCGCCCTGTTACCAGGGGGCGTGTCAAACGAGACCTCCCAGAGTCACTTGGGCCCTGTCTTCTTGCTGGGAGCCGCCCTTCGGTTGGCGGGGTGTGGGGATAGTTCGGTCCCTGGCGGGTATCAAATGCTTTTCCTTCCCATCGCGTGGCCAGGTTGGTGCTCCTTCCCTATGTAGGTGGGGTCACCGTGGTGATTGATCCTGACCGCGTTGGTTTGGAGGGGTGTGAAGAAGTCGGCACCGGGTTGGGGGTGACGACCCTTTCCCGCACTTCTACTCCATTCTCTTTTCACTCAGCCAGGGGGCACAGCCTCCGGGAATGGGAAGGGTCCGTAATGGGAGAGAGAGGAAAGGTTGGTGGGAAAAGGTTGCTCCGCCAAACTCGGGGGGCCGCTACTCAGCGCCTTTTTCCCAGGGGGCGTGTCCACTTGGACCTCCGAGAGTCACTTGGCCCCTCTCTTCCTGCTAGGCGCCACCTGGCGGGGGGCGGTGTGGGTGGGAAGTCCGTCCTTGGCGGGTCGCACATGCTTTTCCTTCCTGTCGCGGGGGGAGGAGGGTGTTCATTCCGTTAAAAAGTTGGGGGTCGCCGTGGTGGTTGATGCTGCCCTCCTTGGTTTGGAGGGGCGGGGTGACGCCGGCACCCTGTGGTTGGTGACGACCCTTTCTCGCACTTCTTCTCCATCCTCTTTTCCACTCTGCCCCGGCCACACAGTCTCAGAGGCTGGGACTGGGTCGAGAATGGGAGAGAGAGAGGAAAATTCGGTGGGGAAGGGTTGCTTCGCCAAAGTCGAGTGGCCGCTCTGCGGCGCCTTGTTCCCAGAGGGTTTGTGCACCTGGAACAACGAACGCTTGACCCCTCTCTTCCTGCTGAACACCCCCCCGGCCGGGGAAGGGTTGATGGGGGAGGTCGGTACCTAGCGGGTCTCTCACGCCTTTTCTTCCCTTTGCGGGGGCAGGAGGTTGTTTGTTCCCCTTAGGAAGAGGGGGCTCACCATGGTTGTTGATCCTGCCCTCCTGGTCTTGGAGGGGTGGGTAGAAGCCGGCAGCCGGTGGGAGGTGACGACCCTTTCCTGCACTTCTATTCCATCCTCTTTTCACTCCGCCCAGGGGCATGTCTTCCAGGGCTGATATGGGGTCCGGACGGGGAGAGAGAGAAAAGGTCTTTGGGAAGCATTTCTCCGCCAAGCCCGGGATACGCTCATAGGCGCCCTGTCCCCAGGGTTCGTGTCCAAAGTGACCTCTGAGAGCCATTTGGACCCTCTCTTCCTGCTGGGTGCCGCCCAGCGGGGGGAAGGCTGGGGATTGAGGTCAGTCCCTCGCCGGTCTCCCGGGCCTTACCATCGCGGGGGCAGAAGTGTGCTGGTTTCTGTTGCGAATCTGGGGGTCGTCATGTTGTTTGATCCTCCCCTCCTCTGCTTGAAGGGGCATGGAGAAGCCGGAACCCTGTGGGTGGTGACGACCCTTTCCCGCACTTCTTCTCCATCCTCCTTTCCACTCCGCCCATAGGCACAGCATCCAGGGCTGGGAGGTGTCCTGAAGGGGAGAGAGAGAGGAAAGTTGGTGGGGAAGTGTTGCTACGTCAAGCCCGGGGTGCCGCTCCCTGGCACCCTGTTCCCCGGGGGCTTGTCCAACTTCACCTCCGAGAGTCACTTGGCCCCTCTCTTCCTACTTGACGCATGCCGGGCGGGTTGGCGGGTTTGGGGGGGTGGTCTGTCACTGGCAGGTCTTGCACCCCTTTCCTTCCCATCTCGGTGGCAGGATGGTGTTCGTTCAAGTTATGAAGATGGTGTCACCATGGTGATTGATCCTGCCCTTTTTGGTTTGGAGAGGTGTGAAGAAACTGGCACCCGTTGGGGGGTGAAGATTATTCCCCCAATTCTACTCCATCCTCCTTTCACTAAGCCCTGGGGCACAGCCTCTGGGGCTGGGAAGGGGAGAGAGAGAGGAAAGGTCGGTGGGGAAGGGTGCTCCACCAAGCCCTGGATGCGCTCAGCGGTGCATGTACCCAGGGGGCATATCCACCAGGACCTCCGAGCCTCGCTTTGCCCCTCTCTTCCTGCCCGCCGCCGACCGGCAAGGGATTGGGTGGGGATGGAAGACGGGCCCTGGCAGGTCTCGCATGACTTTTCTTCCCAACCTGGGGGGAGGCATGTGCTCATTCCTGTTCGAAAGAGGGGCGTCGCCGTGTTGGTTGCTCCTGCCCTCTTCGGCTTTGAGGGGCGGGGTGAAGCCGGCAACCTGTGGGTGGTGACGACTGTTTCTCACACTTCTTCTCCATCCTCTTTTTCACTCCTCCAGGGGCTACAGTCTCAGAGGCTGGGACGGGGTCGGGAATGGGAGAGAGAGAGGAAAGGTCGGTGGGGAAGGGTTGCTTCGACGAGGTCGGGGGGCAGCTCTGCGGCGCCTTGTTCCCAGGGGGCTTGTGCACCTGGACCTCTGAACGTTGCTTGACTCCTCTCTTCCTGCTGAATGCCCCCCCGGCCGGCGACAGGTTGATGGGGGAGGTCGGTACCCAGCCGGTCTCTAACGCATTTTCTTCAATTTGCGGGGGCAGGAAGGTGTCTGTTCCCCTTAGGAAGAGGGGGATCACCATGGTTGTTGATCCTGTCCTCCTGGTCTTGGAGGGGTGCGTAGAAGCCTGCAGCTGGTGGGAGGTGATGACCCTTTTCTGCACTTCTACTCCATCCTCTTTTCACTCTGCCCAGGGACATGGCTTCCAGGGCTGATATGGGTTCGGGAAGGGGAGAGAGAGAGAAATGGTCTGTGGGGTAGTGTTGCTCCGCCAAGCCCGGGGTGCCGCTCCCTGCCACCGTGTTCCCCAGGGGTTTGTCCAACTTCACCTCCGAGAGTCACTTGGCTCCTCTCTTCCTGCTGGGCGCTGCCCGGCAGGTTGCCGGGTTTGGGGAGGTGGTCGGTCCCTGGCGGGACTTGAACCCCTTTCCTTCCCATCATTGTGACAGGATGGTGCTCGTCCAATTATGAAGGGAGTGTCACCATGGTGATTGATCCTGCCCTCGTTGGTTTGGACGGGTGTGATGAAACCGGCACCCGGTGGGGGATGACGACTTATTCCCGCACTTCTATTCCATCCTCCTTTCACTCAGGCTTGGGGCACAGCCACCGGGGCTGGGAAGGGGAACGAGAGCAGAAAGGTCAGTGGGTAAGTGTTGGTCCACCAAGCTCTGGATGCCCTCAGCGGTGCCCTGTTCCCAGGGGGCATGTCCACCAAGACCTCCAAGCCTTGCTTTGCCCCTCTCTTCCTGTCCGCCGCCGACCGGCAGGGGATTGGGTGGGGATGGAAGATGGAAACGGGCGGGTCTCACGTGACTTTCCTTCCCAACTCGGGGGGAGGAGGGTGCTCATTGCCGTTACAAAGTGGGGCATCGCCGTGTTGGTTGCTCCTGCCTTCTTCGGCTTGAGGGATGGGGTGATGCCGGCACCCTGTGGGTGGTGACGACCTTTTCTCGCACTTCTTCTCCATCCACTTTTCCACTCCGCCCAGGCACACAGTCTCAGAGGCTGGGACGGGGTCGGGAATGGGAGAGAGAGAGGAAAGGTCGGTGGGGAAGGTTTGCTTTGCCAAGGCCGGGGAGCCGGTCCGTGGCGCCCTGTTCTCAGGTGGCGTGTCCAACGTGACCACCGAGAGTCACTTGGCCCCTTTCTTCATGCTGGGAGCCACCCGTAGGTTGGTGGACTAGGGGGAGAGGTCTGTCCCTGGCGGGTATCATACGCTTTTTCTTCCCATCGTGTGGGCAGGTGACTGCTCGTTCCCGTTATGAAGGTGGGATCACCTTGGTGATTAATCCTGCCCTCGTTGGTTTGGAGGGGTGTGAAGAAGTTGGCACCCGGTTGGTGGTGATGACCTTTTCCCACACTTTTCCATCTTCTTTAAAATTCCGCCCCGGTGCACAGCTTCTGGGACTGGGACGGGGTTGGGAATGGGAGAGAGAGAACAAAGATCAGTGGGGAAGGGTTGCTACGTGAAGCCCGGGGGACTGCTGCAAGGCACCTTGTTCCCAGGGGGCGTGTTCAGCAGGACCTCCGAGCCTCGCTTGGCCCCTCTCTTTTTGCCCGCCGCCGACAGGCAGGGGATGGGTTGGGGATGGAGGTCAGGCCCTGGTGGGTCTCGCACGACTTTCCTTCACGTCGGGGGTGGAGGAGGGTGCTCATTCCAATTACAAAGTTGGGTACATCGTGGTGGTTGCTCCTGCCCTCTCTGGCTTGGAGGGGCGGGGTGAAGCCGTCACCCTGTGGGCAGTGACGAACCTTTCCTGCACTTCTTCTCCATCCTCTGTTCCAATCCACCCTGGGGCACAGCCTCCGGGGCTGGGACAGGGTGGGGATGGGTAGAGAGAGGAAGGGTCAGAGTGGAAGTGCTGCTCTGCCAAGGCCGGGGTGCCGCTCCCTGGCGCCCTTTTCCCAGGGGGCAGTCCAACTTGACCTCTAAGAGTTACTTGGCCCCACTCTTCCTGTTGGGCGACGCCGGCTTGGGGCTGGATGGGGTTCACGTCGGTTCCTAGCGGGTCTCGCACACCTTTCCTTCCAGTCACGAGTCCAGGAGAGTGTTCGTTCCCGTTATGAAGGGGGTTCACCGTGGTGATTTATCCTGCCCTCTTTCGTTTGGAGGGGTGAGAAGAAGCTGGCACCCAGTTGGGGGTGGCAACCCTTTCCCACACTACTACTCTATCCTCATTTCACTCCGTCCAGGGGCACAGACTCCAGGGCTGGGACGCGGTCATGAAGGGGATAGAGAGAGTAAAGGCCAGTGGGGTAGGGCTTCTCTGCCAAGCCCGCATGCGCTCAGAAGCACCCAGTTCCCAGGGGGCGTGTCCAATGGGACCTCCTAGCATTGCTTTGCTCCTCTCTTCCAGGTGGCGCCGCCCAGTGGGAGGCGGTGTGGAGGGTAAGTTTAGTCCCTGGCGGGTCTTCCAGGCCTTCCTCTCGCAGGCACAGGAGGGTGCTGGTTCCTGTTACGAAGCTGGGGGTCGCCATGGTGGTTGATCCTGCCCTCCTCAGCTTGGAAGGGCGGGGAGAAGCCGGCACCCTGTGGTCCGTGACGACCCTTTCCCACACTTCTTCTCCATCTTGCTTTCTACTCTCTCCGTGTGCACAGCCTCCAGGGCTGGGAGGTTTCAGGAAGGGGAGAGAGAGAGGAAAAGTCGGTGGGGAAGTGTTGCTCTGCCAAGCACAGGGTGCCGTTCCCTGGCACCCTGTTCCCAGTGGGTGTGTCCAACGTGACCTCTGAGAGTCACTTGGCCACTCTCTCCTGCTGGGCACCGTCGACGGGGGGCCGGATGGCTGGGGAGTTCGGTCCCTAGCGGGTCTCGCACGCCTTTCCTTCAAGTCGCTGGTCCAGGAGGGTGCTCGTTCCTGTTAAGAAGGGGCTTCACCTTGGTGATTGATCTTCTTCATCCACTTTAACATTCCGCCCAGGTGCACAACCTTCGGGGCTGGGAAGGGTCGGGAATGGGAGAGAGAGAGGGAAGATCGGTGGGGAATTGTTGCTCCGCCAAACCCGGGGGGGCGCTCCACAGCGCCTTTTTCCCAGGTGGCGTGTCCACCTAGACTTCCCAGCATCGCTTTGCCCCTTTCTTCCTGTTGGAGCCCCCAGACAGGGGGCGGTATTGGGGGGAGATCTGTCCCTGGTGGGTCTCGCGTGCCTTTCCTTCCCTTCGCAGGGGCAGGAGGGTGCTAATTCCCATTAAAAAGTGGAGAGTCGCTGTGGGAGTTGATCCTGCCTTCCTTGGATTAGAGGGGCTTGGAGAAGCCAGCAGCTGGTGGGCGGTGAAGACGTTTTCCCACACTTCTTCTCCATCTTCTTTAACATTCCGCTCAGGTGCATAGCCTGCGGGGCTGGGACGGAGTCGGGAATGGGAGAGAGAGAAGAAATTCGGTGGGGAAGGGTTGCTACGCGAAGCCTGGGGGGCCGCTGCACGGCGCCCTGTTTCCAGGGTGCGTTTCCACCAGGACCTCCGAGCCTCGCTTGGCCCCTCTCTTCATGCCCGCTGCCAACAGGCAGGGGATGGGGTTGGATTCGAGGTCAGGCCCTGGCGGGTCTCGCGTGCCTTTCCTTCATGTCGCGGGGGGAGGAGGGTGCTCAGCCCGTTAAAAAGTGGGGTGTTGCCGTGGTGGTTTCTCCTGCCCTCTTCGGCTTGGAGGGGTGTGGTGAAGCCGGCACCCTTTGAGCCGTGACGACCCTTTCCCGCACTTGTTCTCCATTATCTTTTCCAATCCACCCTGGTGCACAGCCTCCGGGGCTGGGACGGGGTCGGGAAGGGGAGAGAGAGAGGATAGGTTGGTGGGGAAGGGCTGCTCCGCCAAGCCGGGGTGCCGCTCCTTGTCGCCTGGTTCCCAGGGGGGGTGTCCATCGGGACCTCCGAGAATCACTTAGCCCCTCTCTTCCTGCTATCTGCAATCCAGAATGCGTCGGGGTTGCGGGGAGGTCGGTCTCTGTCGGGTCTCGCATCCTTTCCTTCTCATCGCGGGGGCAGGAGTTTATTCGTTCCATTTAGGAACGGGGGGTCGCCATGGAGTTTGATCCTGCTCTTGTTGGCTTGGACGCAAGGGGAGATGCTGGCACCTGGTGGGGAGTGACGACACTTTCCCTGCATTTCTACTCCATCCACTTTTCACTCAGCCCTGGGGCACAGCCTCCGGGGCTGGGACGGGCTCGGGAAGTGGCAAGGTAGAGTAAAGGTCTATGGGGAAGGGTTGCTCCGCCAAGCCTGGGATGCACTCAGAAGCGCCCTTTTCCCAGGGCTCATATCCAACGTGACCACTGAGAGTCACTTGGCACCTCTCTTTCTGCTGGTCGCTGCCTAGCGGGGGGCCGCCTGGGGGGTGAAGTCAGTCCCTGGCCGGTCTCTCGGGCCTTCCCATCGCTGGGGCAGAATGGTGCTGGTTCCTGTTACAAACCTGGGGGTCGCCATGATGTTTGATCCTCCCCTCCTCGGCTTGGAGGGGCATGGAGAGGCTGGCACCCTGTGGGTGGTGACGACCCTTTCCCGCACTTCTTCTCCATCCTCTTTTCCACTCTGCCTGAGGGCACAGACTCCAGGGCTGGGAGGTGTCCTGAAGGGGAGAGAGAGAGGAAAGGTTGGTGGGGAAGTGTTGCTCCACCAAGCCCGGGGTGCCGCTCCCTGGCACCCTGTTCCCAAGTGACTTGTCCAACTTCACCTCCAAGAGTCACTTGGCCCCTGTCTTCCTGCTGGGCGCCACCTGGCGGGGGGCCGGGTGAGGGGGGAGTTCGGTCCCTTGCGGGTCTTGCACGCCTTTCCTTCCCATCACGGTGGCAGGAGGGTGCTCGTTACAGTTCCGACGGGGGGTCACCATGGTGATTGATTCTGCCCTCCTTGGTTTGGAGGGGTGTGAAGAAACCGGCACCCTGTGGGGGGTGACGACCCTTTCCCGCAGTTCAAATTCATCCTATTTTCACTCAGCCTGGGGGCACCGCCTCCGGGTCTGGGAAGGGTCGGGAAAGAGAGAGAGAAAGAGGAAAAGTCGGTGGGAAAGGATCGCTCCGCCAAGTCCTGGATGGGATCAGAGGCACCCTGTCCCCAGTGGTCATGTCCACCGGGACCTCCCAGCATGGCTTTGCCCCTCTCTTCCTCTTGGCACCGCCCAGCGGTGGCGGTTTGGGGGGGAGAACGGTCCCTGGCGGGTCTCGTGTGCCTTTCTTTCCCATCACGGAGGCAGGATTGTGCTCTTTCCCGTTACAAAGTGGGGGGTCGTTGTGGTGGTTGATCCTGCCCTCTTTGGCTTGGAGGGGCAGGGAGAAGCCGGCAACCTATGGGTGGTGACGAACCTTTCCTGCACTTGTTCTCCATCCTCTTTTCCAGTCCAACCTGGGGCACAGCCTCCGGGGCTGGGATGGTGTCGGGAAGGGGACAGAGAAAGGAAAGGTCTGTGGGGAAGTATTGCTCCACCAAGGCCGGGGTGCTGCTCCCTGGCAACCTGTTCCCAAGGAGAGTATCCAACTTGACCTCTGAGAGTTACTTGGCCCCACTCTTCCTGTTGGGCAACGCCGGCTGTGGCTGGATGGGAGAGAGGTCGGTCCCTAGTGGGTCTCACAAGCCTTTCCTTCCCGTCGCGGGTCCAGGAGTGTGCTCGTTCCCGTTATGAAGGCGGTTCACCGTGGTGATTGATCCTGCCATTTTTCGTATGGAGGGTTGTGAAGAAACCGGAACCCGGTTGGGGGTGACGACACTTTCCTGTACTTCTACTCCATCCTCATTTCACTCAACCAGTGTGCACATCCTCCAGGGCTGTGAAGGGTCGGTAACAGGAGAGAGAGAGGAAAGGTCGGTGGGGAAGGGTTGTTCCGGCAAACCCGGGGGGCCACTCCACATCGTCTTTTTCCCAGTGGGCGTGTCCACTGGGACCTCCGAGATCACTTGGCCCCTTTCTTCCTGCTGGCTGACACCCGGCGGGGGGCGGTGTGTGTAAGGAGGTCGGTCCGTGGTGGTCCTCCCTTTCTTTTCCTTCCCGTCGCGGGGGGAGGAGGGTGCTCATTCCGTTAAAAAGTGGGGGGTCGCCGTAGTGGTTGATCCTGCCCTAGTTGGCTTGGAGGGGCGGGGAGAAGCCGGCACCCTGTGGGCGGTGTTGACCCTTTCCTTCTTTTCTTCTCCATCCTCTTTTCCACTCCCCTCAGGGGCACAGGCTGCAGGGCTCCGAGGAGTCGGGAAGGGGAGAGAGAGAGGAAAGGTCGGTGGAGAAGTGTTGCACCACCAAGCCCGGGGTGCCGTTTTCTGGCACCCTGTTCCCAGGGGTTGTCCAACTTGACCTCCGAATGTCACTTGTTCCATTTCTTCCTGCTGTGTGCTGCCCAGCGGGGCGCCAGATGAGGGGGGAGGTTGGTCCCTGGCGGGTCTCCCACACCTTTCCTTCCCATCCCGGTGGCCTGAGGGTGCTTGTTCCACTTATGAAGAGGGCTCACCATGGTGATTGATCCTGCCCTCGTTGGTTTGGAGGGCTTTGAAGAAACCGGCACCCGGTGGGCGGTAATGACCCTTTCCCGCTCTTCTACTCCATCCTCTTTTCACTCCGCCCAGGGGCACATAGCCCCCGGGGCTGGGAAGAGTCGGGAAGGGCAGAGAGAGAGGAAAGGTCTGTGGGGAAGTGTTGCTCCGCCAAGCGTGGAGTGCCTCTCCGTGACGCCCTGTTCCTAGGGGGCATGTCTACCATGACCTCCGAGAGTCACTTGGCCCCTCTGCTCCTGCTGTCTGCCGCCCAGAGTGGGGCAGTTTGGGCTTGGAGATCGGTCCCTGGAGAGTCTCCTACGCCTTTCCTTTCTGTCGCAGTGAGAGGAGGCTGCTCGTTCCTGTTTTGAAGTTGGGGGTCGCAGTGATGGTTTATCCTGCACTCCTCGGCTTGGAGGGACGGGGAGAAGCCGGCACCCAGTGGGGAGTGATGACCCTTTCCTACACTTCTTCTCCATCCTCTTTTCCACTCCTCCCGGGGTACAGCCTCCAGGGCTGCGACGGGGTCGAGAAGGTGAGATAGAGAGTAAAGGTCTATGGGGAAGGGTTGCTCCGCCAAGCCCGGGATGCGCTCAGAGGCGCCCTGTTCCCAGGGTTCATGTCCACCGTGACCTCTGAGAATCACTTGGCCCCTCACTTTCTGCTGGGTGAAGCCCAGCGGGGGGCCCACTGGGGGGTGAGGTCAGTCCCTGGCCGGTCTCCCGGGCCTTCCCGTCGCGGGGCAGAAGGGTGGTGTTTCCTGTTACGGAGCTGGGGGTCACCATGGTCTTTGATCATCCCGTCCTCGGCTTGCAGGGGCATGGAGATGCCGGAAACCTGTGAGCGGTGATGATCGTTTCCCGCACTTGTTCTCAATCCTCTGTTCCAATCCACCCCGGGGCACAGACTCCAGGGCTGGGACGGGGTTGGGAAGGGTAGAGAGAGGAAAGGTCAGAGGGGAAGTGTTGCTCCGCCAAAGCCGGGGTGCCGCTCCCTGGCACACTGTTCCCAGGGGGCGTGTCCAACTTGATCTCTGAGAGTTACTTGGCCCCACTATTTCTGTTGGGCGACACCGGCTCGGGGCTGGATTGGGTGGAGGACGGTCCCTAGCGGGTCTCGCATGCCTTTCCTTCCCGTCCTAGGTAGAGGAGTGTGCATGATTCCGTTATGAAGGGGGTTCACCATGGTGATTGATCCTGCCCTCTTTCGTTTGGAGGGGTGTGAAAAAGCTGGCACCCGGTTGGGTGTGACGACCCTTTACTGCACTTCTACTCCATCCTCATTTCACTCACCCCAGGGGCACAGTGTCCAGAGCTGGGAAGGTTTGGGAACAGGAGAGAGAGAGGAATGGTCGATGGGAAAGGGTTGCTCCGCCAAACCTGGGGGGACGCTCCACAGCACCTTTTTCCCAGAGGGTGTGTCCACCAGGACCTCCAATATTTACTTGGCCCCCCTCCTGCTGGCCTCCGCCCGGTGGGGGCAGTGTGCGGGGGGAGGTCGGTCCGTGGCGGGTCTCGCATGCTTTTCCTTCCCATCACGGGGGGAGGAGGGTGCTCATCCCGTTACAAAGTGGGGTGTCACCGTTTTGGTTGATCCTGCCCTCATTGGCTTCGAGGGGCGGGGAGAAGACGCACCCTGTGGGCAGTGACGACCCTTTCCTGTACTTCTTCTCCATCCTCTTTTACACTGGGCCTGGGGTCACAGCCTCCAGGGCTCGGAGGAGTTGGGAAGGAGAGAGAGAGAGGAAAGTTCGGTGGAGAGTGTTGCTCCGCCAGACCGGGGTGCCGTTCCCTGGCACCCTGTTCCCAGGGGGCTTGTCCAAATTGACCTGGGAGATTCATTTGGCCCCTCTCTTCCTGCTGGGCGCTACCAGGCGGGGGGCCAGGTGAGGGGGGAGATCGGTCCCTGCCGGGCCACGCACGCCTTTCCTTCCAACTCAGTGGCCGGAGGGTGCTCCTACCAGTTAGAATGAGGGTAACCACGGTGATTGATTCTGCCCTTGTTGGTTTGGAGGGGTGTGAAGAAACAGGCACCCTGTGGGTGGTGACGACTTTTTCCCGCACTTCTACTCCATCCTATTTTCACTCATCCTGGGGTCACAACCTCCGGGGGTAGGAAGTGTCGGGAAAGAGAGAGAGAGAGGAAAGGTCAGTGGGGCAGGGTCGCTCAGCCAAGTCCTGGATGCGCTCAGAGATGCCCTGTCCCCAGGGGTCGTGTCCACCGGGACCACCCAGCATCGCTTTGCATCTCTCTTCCTGTTAGCGCCGACCGACGGGGGCGGTTGTGGGGGGAGAACCGTCCCTGGTGGGTCTCTCGTGCCCTTCTTTCCCGTCGCAGAGGCAGGAAGGTGCTCATTCCCCTTACAAAGTGGATTGTTGCCTTCGTAGTTGATCCAACCCTCCTTTGATTGGAGTGGCTTGGGGAAGCCTGCAGCCGGTGGGCGGTGACCATCTTTTCCTGCACTTCTTCTCCATCTTTTTTAACATTCCGCCTGGGTGCACTGCCTCCGGGGCTGGGACGGGTTCGAGAATGGGAGAGAGAGAAGAAAAATTGGTGGGGAAGGGTTGCTATGCGAAGCCCGGGGGGCCGCTGCACTGCGCCCTGTTCCCAGGGTGTGTGTCCAACAGGATCTTCTAGCCTTGCTTTTCCCCACTCTTCATGCCTGCAGCCAATAGGCAGGGGATGTGGTGGGGTTCGAGATCAGGCCCTGGCGTGTCTCGCGCGCCTTTCCTTCAAGTCGCGGGGGGTGGATAGTGCTCATTCCTATTACAAAGTGGGATACATTTTGGTGGTGCTCCTGCCCTCTCAAGCTTGGAGGGGCGGATTGAAGCCGGCACCCTGTGGGTGGTGATGACCCTTTCCCGCACTTGTTCTCCATCCTCTGTTCCAATCCACCCTGGGGCACTGCCTCCGGAGCTGGGACGGGGTTGTGAAGGGTAGAGAGAGGAAAGGTCAGAGGTGAGTTGCTGCTCCGCAAAGCCTGGGGTGCCACTCCCTGGCACCCTTTTCCCAAGGGGCTTGTCCAACTTCACCTCCGAGAGTCACTTGGCCCCTCTGTACCTGCTGGGCTCCGCCCGGCGGGTTGCCGGGTTTGGGGGGGTGGTCGGTCACTTGCGGGTCTTGCACCTCTTTCCTTCCCATCTCGGAGGCAGGATGGTGCTCCTTCCAGTAATGAAGGTTGTGTCACCATGGTGATTGATCCTGCCCTCGTTGGTTTGGAGGGGTGTGAAGAAACCGGCACCCGGTGGGGGGTGACGACTTATTCCCGCACTTCTACTCCATCCTCTTTCCACTCAGCCCTGGGGCACAGGCTCCGGGGCTGGGAAGGGGAGAGAGAGAGGAAATTTCGGTGGGGAAGGGTTGGTCCACCAAGCTCTGGATACGCTCATCGGTGCCGTGTTCTCAGGGGTATGTCCAACAGGACCTCCGAGCCTCGCTTTGTCCCTCTCTTCCTGCCTGCCACCGACCGGCAGGATATTGGGTGGGGATGGAATATGGGCCCTGGCGGGTCTCACGTGACTATCCTTCCCAACGCGGGGGAAGGAGGGTGCTCATTCCCGTTACAAAGTGGAGCGTCTCCGTGTTGGGTGCTCCAGCACTCTTCGGCTTCGAGGGGCGGGGTGAAGGCAGCACCCTGTGGGTTTTGACGACCCTTTCTCGCAGTTCTTCTCCATCCTATTTTCCACTCTGCCAAGAGGCACAGTTTCAGTGGCTGGGAAGGGGTCGGGAATGTGAGAAGGAGAGGAAGGGTCGGTGGGGAATTGTTGCTTCGCCAAGCTCGGGGGCCCGCTCTGCGGCCCCTTGTTCCCAGGGGACTTCTGCACCTGGACCTCTGAATGTCGATTGACCCCACTCTTCCTGCTGAACGCCCCCCAGACCGGGGACGGGTTGAAGGGGGAGGTCGGTACCTAGCGGGTCTCTCACAGTTTTTCTTCCCTTCGCGGGGGCAGGAGGGTGTTTGTTCCCCTTAGAAAGAGGGGGATCACCATGGTTGTTGATCCTGCCCTCCTGGTCTTGGAGGGGTGGGTAGAAGCCAGCAGCCAGTGGGAGGTGACGACCCTTTCCTGCACTTCTGCTCTATCCTCTTTTCACTTCGCCAGGGGGCATGGCTTCCAGGGCTGAGACGGGGTCGGGAAGGGGAGAGAGAGAGAAAAGGTCTGTGTGGAAGCGTTGCTCCGCCAAGCCCAGTGTGCCGCTTGAAGGGGCCCTGTTCCCAGGAGACGTGTCCACCGGGACCTCCCAGCATCACTTTGCCCATCTCTTCCTGTGGGCGCCGCCAGACAGGGGGAGTTTTTCGGGGGGAGATTGGTCCCTGGCGGGTCTCTTGTGCCTTTTTCCAGTCTCGTAGGCAGGAGTGTGCTCTTTCCCGATACAAAGTGGGGGGTCGCAATGGTGGTTGATCCTGCCCTCTTTGGCTTGGAAGGGCGAGGAGAATCCGGCAGCCATTGGGCGGTGACGACCCTTTAACGCACATGTTCTCCATCCTCTTTTCCAATGCACTAAGAGCACAGCCTCCGGGGCTGGAACGGGGTTGTGGTGGGGAGAAAGAGGAAAGTTCTCTGGGGAAGTGTTGCTCCGCCATCCCGGGGTGCCGCTCCGTGGCGCCCTGTTCCTATGGGACATGTCTAACATGACCTCTGAGAGTCACTTGGCCCCTCTCTTCCTGCTAGGCGCCACACGGCGGGGGGCGATGTGGGTGGGGAGCTCGGTCCCTGGCGGGTCTTACGTGCTTTTCCTTCCCATCGCGGGGGGAGGAGGGTGCTCATCTCGTTAAAAAGTTGGGGGTCACCAAGGTGTTTGATCCTGCCCTCGTGGGTTTGGAGGGGTGGAGTGATGCCGGCACCCTGTGGGTGGTGACGACCCTTTCTTGCACTTCTTCTCCATCCTCTTGTCCAATCCGCAACAGGGGCACAGTCTCAGAGGCTGGGTCAGGGTCGGAAATGGGAGAGAGAGAGGAAAGGTCGGAGGGAAGGGTTGCTTCGCCAACCTCGGGGGACCGCTCTAAGGCGCCTTGTTCCCAGGGGGCTTGTGCACTTGGACCTCCGAACGCTTGACCTCTCTCTTCCTGCTGAACGTCCCCCTGGCCGGGGACATGTTCATGGGGGAAGTCGGTACCTATCGGGTCTCTCACGCCTTTTCTTCTCTTTGCGGGGGCAGGAGGGTGTTCGTTCCCCTTAGGAAGATGGGGATCACCATGGTTGTTGATCCTGCCCTCCTGGTCTTGGAGGAGTGGGTAGAAGCCGGCAGCCAGTTGGAGGTGACGACCCTTTCCTGCACTTCTACTCCATCCTCTTTTCACTCCGCCCAGGGGCATGGCATCCAGGGCTGATATGCGGTCGGGAAGGGGAGAGAGAGAGAAAAGGTCTTTGGGAAGCGTTGCTCCGCCAAGCCCGGGATGCGCTCATAGGTGCCCTGTCCCCAGGGTTCGTGTCCAAGGTGACCTCTGAGAGTCATTTGGACCCTCTCTTCCTGCTAGGCGCCGCCCAGCGAGGTGCCGGCTGGGGGATGATGTCAGTCCCTGGCCGGTCTCCCGGGCCTTCCCATCGCGGGTGCAGAATGGTGCTGGTTCCTGTTACGAAGCAGGGGGTCGCCATGTTGTTTGATCCTCCCCTCCTCAGCTTGAAGTGGCATGGAGAAGCGGCACCCTGTGGGTGCTGACGACCCTCTCCAGCACTTCTTCTCCATCCTCTTTTCCACTCCGACCGTGGGCACAGCCTCCAGGGCTGGGAGGTGTCCTGAAGGGGAGAGAGAGAGGAAAGTTGGTGGGGAGGTGTTGCTCCATCAAGCCTGGTATGCCTCTCCCTGGCACCCTGTTCACAGGGGGCTTGTCCAACTTCACCTCCGAGAGTCACTTGGCTCCTCTCTTCCTGCTGGGCGCCGCCCGGGGGCTTGCCGGGTTTGCGGGGGTGGTCGGTCCCTAGCGGGTCTTGCACCCCTTTCCTTCCCATCGCGGTGACAGGATGGTGCTCGTCCACTTATGAAGGGAGTGTCACCATGGTGATTGATCCTGCCCTCGTTGGTTTGGAGGGGTGTGAAGGAACCGGCACCCGGTGGGGGGTAATGACTTATTCCTGCACTTCTACTCCATCCTCTTTTCACTCAGCCCTGGGGCACAGCCTCCGAGGCTTGGAAGGGGAGAGAGAGAGGAAAGGTCGGTGGGGAAGGGTTGCTCCACCATGCCCTGGATGTGCTCAGCGGTGCCCTGTCCCAGGGGGCATGTCCAACAGGACCTCCGAGCCTCGATTTGTCACTTTCTTCCTGCCCGCCGCCGACCGGCAGCTGATTGGGTAGGGATATAAGACGGGCCCTGTCGGGTCTCGTGTGACTTTCCTTCTCAACGCGGTGGGAGGCGAGTGCTTATTCACGTTACAAAATGGGGCGTCGCCGTGTTGGTTGCTCCTGCCCGCTTAGGCTTCGAGGGGCGGGGTGACGCTGGCACTCTGTGGTTCGTGACGACTCTTTCTCACACTTCTCTATCCTATTTTCCACTCCTCCCGGGGGCACATTCTCAGAGGCTGGGACGGGGTCGGGAATGGGAGAGAGAGAGGAAGGTCTGTGGGGAAGGGTTGCTTCGCCAAGCACGGGGGGTCGCTCTGCGGTGCCATGTTCCTAGGTTCTTGTGCAACTGGACCTCCAAACTTCGCTTGACCCCTCTCTTCCTGCTGAACGCGCCCCCGGCCAGGGACAGGTTGATGGGGGAGGTCGGTACCTAGCGGGTCTCTCACGCGTTTTCTTCCCTTTGCGGGGGCAGGAAGGTGTTCTTTCCCCTTAGGAAGAGGGGGATCACCATGGTTGTTGATCCTGTCCTCCTGGTCTTGGAGGGGTGCGTAGAAGCCGGCAGCCGGTAGGAGGTGAGGACCCTTTCCTGCACTTCTACTCCATCCTCTTTTCACTCCGCCCAGGGGCATGGATACCAAGGCTGAGACGGGGTCGGGAAGGGAAGAGAGAAAGTAAAGGTCTATGGGGAAGCGTTGCTCCGCCAGGCCTGGGGTGCCGCTTGAATGGGCCCTGTTCCCAGGGTACGAGTCCACTTGGACCTCCCAGCATCGCTTTGCCCTTCTCTTCCTGTTGGCGCCGCTTGAAAAGTGGAGGTTTCGGGGGGAGATTGGTCCCTGGCGGGGCTCGCGTGCCTTTCCTTTCCATCAGAAGGGCAGGAGGGTGCTCATTCCCGTTACTAAGTGGAGTGTCGCCGTGGTAGTTGATACTGCACTCCTTGGATTGGAGGGGCTTGGAGAAGCCGGCAGCCGGTGGTCGGTGACGACTTTTTCCCGCAATTTTTCTCCATTTTCTTTAACCTTCCGCCCGGGTGAACAGCCTGCGGGGCTGGGACGGGGTCGGGAATGGGAGAGAGAGAAAAAATCGGTGGGGAAAGGTTGCTCCTCCAAGCCCGGGGGGCCGCTGCACAGCACTTTTTGCCCAGGGGGCGTGACCACCGGGACCTCCGAGAGTCACTTGGCCACTCTCTAACTGGTGGCCGCCACCCGGGGGGTGCGGTGTGTGTTTCGATGTCGGTCCCTGGCGGGTCTCGAGTGCTTTTCCTTCCCGTCGCGGGGGGAAGTGGGTGCTCATCCCGTTAATAAGTGGTGGGTCGCCATGGTGGTTGATCCTGCCCTCGTTGCCTTGGAGGGGCGGGGAGAAGCCAGCACCCTGTGGGCGGTGAAGACCCTTTCCCACACTTCTTCTCCATCTCTTTAACTTTCCCCCAGGGTGCACAGCCTCCGGGGCTGGGACAGAGTCGGGAATGGGAGAAAGAGAGGAAATGTAGATGGGGAAGGGTTGCTCCGCCAAGCCCGGGATGTGCTCAAAGGCGCCCTGTTCCCAGGGTTGGTGTCCAATGTGACCTCTGAGAGTCATTTGGCCCCTCTCTTTCTGCTGGGCAACGCCCAGCGGGGGGCCAGCTGGGGGGTGATGTCCGTCCCTGGTTGGTCTCCCGGGCCTTCCCGTCGTGGGGGCAGAAGGGTGCTGGTCCCTGTTACGAAGCTGGGGGTCGCCATGGTGTTTGATCCTCCCCACCTCAGCTTGGAGGGGCATGGAAATGCTGGCAACCTGTGGGCGGTGACGACCCATTCCCACATTTCTTCTCCATCCTTTTAACATTCCGCCCCGGTGCACAGCCTCTAGGGCTGGGAAGGTGTCGGTAATGGGAGAGAGGATAGGTCGGTGGGGAATGGTTGCTCCGCCAAGCCCGGGGTGCTGCTCCGTGGCGCCCTGTTCCTAGGGAGTGTGTCTAACGTGACCTCCGAAAGTCACTTGTACCCTCTCTTCCTGCTGTCTGCCGCACGGCATGGTGCGGGTTGGGCTGGGAGGTCTCTCCCTGGCGAGTCTCCCACTCCTTTCCTTTCTGTAATGGTGAGAGGAGGCTGCTCGTTCCTATTACGAAGTGGGGGGTCGCAGTGGTGGTTGATCCCGCACTCCTCGGCTTAGAGTTGCAGGGAGAAGCTGGCAACCTGTGGGCGGTGACGACCCTTTCCCACACTTCTTCTCCATCCTCTTTTCCACTCCGCCCGTGGGCACAGCCTCCCAGCCTGGGTGGGTCCTAAAGGGGAGAGAGAGAGGAAAGTTTGGTGGGGAAGTGTTGCTCCGCCAAGCCTGGGGTGCAACTCCCTGCCACCCTGTTCCCAGGGGGCTTATCCAACTTCACCTCCGAGAGTCACTTGGCCCCTCTGTTCCTGCTGGGTGCCGCCCGGCGGGTTGCCGGGTTTGGGGGGTTAGTCGGTCACTGGCAGGTCTTGCACCCTTATGCATCCCATCTCGGTGGCAGGATGGTGCTCGTTCCAGTTATGAAGGTTGTTTCACCATGGTGATTGATCCTGCCCTCGTTGGTTTGGAGGGGTGTGAAGAAACCGGCACCCGGTGGGGGGTGATGACTTATTTCCGCACTTCTACTCCATCCTGTTTTCACTCAGCCCTTGGGTACAGCCTCCGGGGCTGGGAAGGGGAGAGAGAGAGGAAAGTTCGGTGGGGAAGGGTTGGTCCGCCAAGCTGTGGATGCGCTCAGCGGTGCCCTGTTCCCAGGGGGCATGTCCAGCAGGACCTCCGAGCCTCGCTTTGTCCCTCTCTTCCTGCCTGCCACCGACCGGCAGGGAATTGGGTGGGGACTGAATTTGGGCCCTGGCGGGTCCCGCGTGCCTTTCTTTCCCATCGCGGTGGCAAGAGTGTGCTCTTTCCCGTTACAAATTTGGGAGTCTCCGCTTTGGATGATCCTGCCCTCTTTGGCTTGGAGGAGCGAGGAGAATCCGGCTGCCGGTGGGCAGTGACGACCCTTTTCCGCACTTGTTCTCCATCCTCTTTTCCAATCCACTAAGGGCACAGCCTCCAGGGCTGGGATGGGGTCGTGAAGGGGAGAGAAAGAGGAAAGTTCCGTGGGGAAGTGTTGCTCCGCCAAGCCCAGAGAGCCGCTCCGTGGTGCCCTGTTCCTAGGGGGCGTGTCTAACGTGACCTCCCAGAGTCACTTGGCCCCTCTCTTCCTGGTGTCTGCCGCCTGGCCTTGGATTTGTTGGGCTGAGTGTTCTGTGACTGGCGAGTATCCCATGCCTTTCCTTTCCTTCGCGGTGATAGGAGGCTGCTGGTTCTTGTTACGAAGTGTGGGGTCGCAGTGTTGGTTGATCCTGCCCTCTTTGGCTTAGAGGGGCGAGGAGAATCCGGCAGCCGGTGGGTGGTGATGACACTTTCCCACATTTGTTCTCCATCCTCTTTTCCAATCCACCCTAGGGCACAGCCTCCTGGCCTGGGACGGGGTCGGGAAGGTGAGAGAGAAAGTAAAGGTCTGTGGGAAAGGGTTGCTCCGCCAAGCCCGGGATGTGCTCAGAGGTACCCTGTTCCCAGGGTTCGTGTCCAACGTGACCTCTGAGAGTCATTTGGCCCCTCTCCTCTTGTTGGGCGCCGCCCAGCGGGGGGTCGGCTGGGGGTGAGGTCAGTC
>PVKS010027795.1:0-27132 GCA_004027875.1 Aplodontia rufa
CTCTGGCAAGCGGGAATGTAGGCTGGAGAGTGCAAATGCCTGCTGGCGGGACAGCCGGCGGGCACCGCCGCGCGGGTGCGCAGGACAAAGAATCCCTGTTCGCTCGCTGGTAGGTTTCTATTCCCCAAAACCAATGCTGAGATCAGAACTGGTGATTCATAATGCCTTTTCCCAAAACGCACCTTAAAGAACTGATGAGAAGCCGGAGATCTCCTGATCAGTCACGGGGGTGCAATGGAAGCCTTTTGTCTTCAGGACGCCATCTTGAAGAGTCTCCTTTAACATTATTACTACCAGTGTTTGTGAACCTAAAAGAGAGGAATTATTTTTTAAAAAATGTTACATTATTTGTTTATAAGAAAAAGAACATTGTGTAATATCAACGGTTAAAAAAGTGATATATTGGATGGTAAAGTATTAGTGATGACATAGATGCCTAGACCAATCAAAACAGATCAGAAGGTGCTGATCATAACTGGTAATGAGAGTGACTTTGGGATGGTACAGTACATGATGCATGAATCATGAATTCTCTCAGTCTTTTTTTTTTAATTTTTTTTTTAGAGAGAAGGACAGTGTGAGAAAGAGAGAATAATTTTTTAATTGAGTTTTTCACATGGCTTTCGTTGCTGTCACTTAGTTGTGTACATGGGTGCTGAGGTTTGAACCCGTGTACTCGAGCATGCCAGGCAAGCGCTGTAGCCACTGAGCCACTGCTCCAGCCCATCCCTCAGTCTTATTTTAAGATAGGAAATAAATCCTCTGTAACTGTTGCATTGTATCTGTAGGGTATGTGTTGTGTTCAATCTTTTTATAACATTAAAAAATAATTCAACTGGAAGATTTAGGGCATTGGAACTATATTTACTCATCATTATAACATTTTGATATTAAAATTTGTAAATCATTAGAAAGGAAGAACAGATCAGATCCTGGAAATTCTGGTTAAGTTTTCTGCAAATAAAAAATTTTTAAATAGATTAGTTCATCATCAACCTTTAGTTTGCTATTTTTTTTTTAAAAAAAAAGAAAATTTAAAATGTATCTTCTTAAGTGCCATTGATCTATCCTTTGTAGTAAAAGAGACTGTCTTTACAAGTGTTATTACCAGGATCATGTTAGCCTATAGAATGAACTGATTACATATTATTTTAGGCTTTAACCTTTAAAAAGGATCCTGTTCTAAATCACTACAAGGGTCTTTTTTCCTGGTCTGAGGTTTTGGTTTAGATAGTCTTCATCTTCTTGGATTAATTTTGATAATAATTTAAATTTTCCTAGAAAATAGCCAAATTGATTTTAAAGTCTTTAATTAAAGCTATACACAGCATTACATATATTTTAAAAACTCCTATATGCAATTATATCACCCTCTTAATTTATAATACTCCTCCGTAAGACTCACTTTCAGATATCAAGTGTTCCTGAAATGTTATAATGAAAATCATTACTGATTTTCAAAGAAATAGCAGTGGGGCTGGAGTGGTGGCTTGGCGGTTACGGCGCTTGCCCAGCATGTGCAAGTACACGGGTTCAAACCCCATCACCCATGTACACAACTAAGTGTAAGAGGAACAAAAGCCATGTGAAAAACTCAATAAAAATTGATTCTCTCTGTCTCTCTCTCTCTCACTGTCTTTCTCTAAGAAAAAAAATAGCAGTGAAACAGGTATTTTTCTTTTTTCTTTCTTTCTTTTTTTTAAGGGTGGAAGTGAACACTCTGTTCATGGGGAATAAAGCATGAAGAGGAGAAAATAATCCCAGTCTTCTATTTTTGTACATGTTTTCTACAGAGAAAATAAGCATACAATAGAAATCAGTGTGATATTGTCATAGCAGTGTACCTGTATACCCTAGTTTTCTCTCTCTGTCCTCCCACCTTCCATTGTCAGTTCTCCAAGCGGTTAAGTAAAGGATGACGGGATGATACTCTAGGGATTCTGAAGTATTCCGTTGCTGGCATGGCTACTTTTTGCTTTGGGAGGGGTAGTGTTTGCTTCTCGAAGAGAGAGAGAGAGAGAGAGAGAGAGATCACAGCGTCTTTCTTGCCTTGAGCAGTTGGAATGTAAACTCTTGTTTCCTCTTCATTTTCTGCAAAGACAAGATCTTGCTTACTTCTCCCTTCTTCCCCTTTATAGAAGAGAAGGCATGAGAATGACAGAAAGGTGAATGGAGCAGAGTTAGCACTAAGAATAATGTACCTATTGTGGAGACCTAGTGTAATTTTTAGGAAGTCAAGCTATGTAGTCGTAGGGAATTCTATTTCAGAATTAAATTCAGTTAAGTCTTTTGGCATTAATTCAGTTTCGAAGTTTTAAGACAAATAACAACCTTCTTGCAAAATTTTAATCTGAAATGTGTTCCAAAGATTGATGACTCTTCTTTAGGATTTCTCTGCAACTATTCCATTAGGATATCAAATATCGATGCGTTGATTTTATTGAATCAACTTCTGTGCATGCACACACACATGCGCATACATGAATGGAGGGAAGGAGAACCTCACTGTTCTTGAAATTTTAATTTTTCATTATTGGAATGTGTTTCATATACTGTTAGGGAAGTTCTAGTGGTCTTTTTTTATGATTTTTTAAATTAGTTTTAAAGAGAGAGGGACAGTGAGTGAGAGAGAGAAAGAATCAGTTTTATTTAGTTTTTCATGTGGCTTTCATTGTTCCAATACTTCATTGCATACGTGGTGCTGGGTTCAAACCCGTGTCCTCACGCATGCCAGGCAAGTGCTGTAACTGCTGAGCCACCACTCCAGCTCCCTTCTCTCTAATTTTTAAAATCGCACCGAAACCTTTTGCACTGACTTGTGATTCAGGAAAGTCTCTTGAACCAACTGCTTTAATAATATTTTATAGTGAGAAATGGAGAGTTACAAACATAGTGATTGTTTTGTATATTTTTGTCTCTGTTCATTTGAATAGAAATAAATAACATCTAGTGAGTGCTGTAGTCCAAAAAATAAGTAGGTTTAAATAAAACGAGGGAGAAACAAGGAAAACAGGACAAAGGAAAACCCAAGGTTAGAAAGATTCAGTGAATTTTACTCAAGGAAATGAAAAGATTTTCTCCATCACGACCCCCAAAGCAGTATGGCAGGAATTCTGACTTTGATTATTCATTATCAAGCAAGTAAAGGTGGAAACAGTAGCCAACAAGTTGATACATTCTACCTTGTATGCAAAAGTCAGGTTCTTAATAAATAGGCAGTTGTATGTTATATAATACACATATTTAAGGGGTATATAATCATAAATTATAGGTTCTTATAGAAAGGCTTTATCACCCAGTGCTATCCTATACATATCTATGAGTGGAGCCAACAAAATTGACTAATTAATTGAAACGGTTGGATAAGGAAGAGAATTATAAAAATTAATATTTATTTCATAAACATTTGATTTTTAATGTAAATCATATTATACATTGACTGTAGACCACTGTCATCTTTCTTGCATAAGCAACCTAGTATGCTTATTTACTAGATTCCAGTTTTATTTTGCATAAAGTACTTAGACATTTGCAGAGCAAACTGAGTGTGGAATCCTACTGGTTTTTTTATTTTTTAAAAATTTCTTATTGTAACACAGAGTCTACTAAGTTGCCCAGGCAGGCCTCAAACTTGAAATCTTCCTGCTTCATCATCCTGAGAAGCTGGGATTACAGGCATGTACCACCACACCTGGCTGATTTTCAACAACAGTTTCTTGTTTCCAATTTTTAGCTATTACCTTTCCAAAGTTTTTGATATTTTCCTAAAACATTTATCTTAGTTTTCATAGAAACACCCCTTTTTGTACACATATTTCACAATATTTAATTAAATACTAAATTATGTAATCACAGGCTGGCATAAGAGTGATGAGAATGAACACAAACATGTACTCTAACTTGGAAAAACAGAATGTGAAGGCATGCTGTTAATGAAAAAGTCTTTCAACGTAAGCATTTAAGTTTCTGTGAACAGCTGTGTGTGTTTTAAAGAGGAAATACAGAGCTAGCCTGTAAGTACAGTGGAGATTGAGCCTGCTTGAAGAGTTTCTATTGTTTGATTTAGCTGATGCCTATATTCTTCTTTAAGGATAATTAGCTATGATAGATCTTTACGGTTAAGACCTTTAACAGTAATATTTGGTGAGGCAGTTTGTTAAGGAGCTAAATTTATTCATTAGTATAAGAGAGAGCAACACACAGACTCTTTTCAGAGCTTATGTGCTTAAACTACCACACCTTTTACCTCTTTGTTTCCCCTTGTGGGAAATGTTAGCTCTCCACTTAGTGTCCAATGTACAGCAAGAGGATAAGAAGAAATGGTGCATAAAAAAATAACACAACGGTGTTGACTTATTCTCTATATTAAATGTTACACTCTAAAATCGGTATATACTATCTTGTTTTCAAATATCTCTAGAAGAATTACCAAAACTGATCTTCTAACAGAACAGAAAGTATGAAAACTGTTTATATAGATGACATCTGAATAGAATTATAAATTAATAACAAAACAAAAATTGATAGTTTTTAATTCATGATAAATAATTTGTTTTAAATTAGGTTTCAGGGTTTTCTTCCTTATGAGGGTAGCCAACTCTCATCTTTAGCCTGACTCAAATCCATAAGAAAAGTAAGTTGGTAGCTACTTTTTAGCCAGAAGGCAGTATAGTCTGGGCTCTGGGATTAGACTAACAGAATTGTCCAGCCCACACATGTATTGTTTCACATTGTAGCCATCTGATCTTGGGAAGATTACTTAACCTCTCTTGTCTGAGTCACCTCTTTATAAAGCAGGGATTAATATCTATCACACAGGGGCTGGAGCTGTGGTTTAGCGGTTGCAGCACTTGCCTGGCATGCACAAAGACCCGACCCCAGCAGCATGTACTCAGCGAAGTCTGGGAGCAATGAAGGCCACATGGGAAACTGAATAAAATTGATTCTCTCTCTCTCACTGTCCCTCTCTCTTTTTTAAAAAAATAGCTATCATATAGAATTTCTATGAGAATTCAATAAATTAATTCAAGTAAAGTTCTTACAGCAGTGCCTGGTGTATAGTAAATACTCAATAAATGATGGCCACATTGTCCTTTCCACTTTGAAAAATGGAGAATGTGAGGCTGTTGTTGAAAATGTGCTCTGAAGAGTGAATTTGCAATGTTGTTCAACAGGTACAGAAGTAAGCAGGAAGTAGTAGAACCAGGAAAGGTACAATAGTTGTCATAGTTCTGGGCTTTCACCTCTTGTTCATGAAAAAATAAATCCTGGATTAAGGTAGAAATAAGAAGCAAGTGGAAGAAATAAAAATGACAAATGAAGAAGTTAGAGAACATAAAAATAGTGGGATAAATATGAGAGCATATTTTCTGAAAAATTCCAGTAATATGCAAGAACTTGTAACAATCTAAATTGAGAAGAAAAGAGTGGAATGATTTAAAATGCTGGAGAGGAATACTACAAATTGGGAGAAGTCTTTAAAAGTTTGGGAGAGGGGCTGGAGTGGCGGCTCATCGGTTTCGGGCCTTGCCATGCATGCATAGGGATGTGGGTTCATACCCCAGGACCACGTACACAAAGAAGTGTCTGAGCAACAAAAGCCACATGAAAAACTAAGTAAAGTTGATTCTCTCTTTCTTCCATTTCACTGTCCCTCTCTCTTTAAAAAAATGTTTGGGAGAGTGTTAATGCAGATTTGAGGCAATATATTTGGAAATTTAGATGAAATCTAAATGTTCCAGCAAATATAAAAATTGACTAGAGAAGTAGGAGAATCTGCTTGTGCTCCCCCTCTGAAATCCCCTTAAATAGTTTTCCATTATTCTTTAGCCTTCTGATCCTTTGTGCTCTGTCTTCTTTTGGTGCCTTCTCCCCTTTAGCTTTTGCCCTCCAGCTGCTCCTTTCTTTTACTCTGACAAACCCTGTTCTTTTTCGTAGCAGGCCCTTTGTACATGCTGTTTATTTTGCCTGGAATATTATTTTCTATTTATCCTGAGATTTCAGCTTAAATTCCATATCCATAAGGAAACTGACCCTTTGTCTTCACTAGGTTTGGTTTCTGTGCCGAATGTTGTTACAGCTCCATTAATTTTTTCTTTCTGCTTAACACTGTTAACAATTGATTCTGGTTGTCTCTCTTTCTCCCTAACAAGATAGTAACTCCGTTTGAGGGTAGTGTTGATGGTTTATTCTCCCTTCAGACTCTCATTCCTAAGCATATAGAGAGATCATGAATAAATACTTGTCAATGAATAAATACTGACACAAATACCATTTTAGGGACTAGAGCGGTGGTTACGGTGCTTGCCTGGCATGGGCGAGTACATGATTCAAACCCCAGCACCCACGTACACAACTAAGTGTCAGAGCAACGAAAGCCATGTGAAAAACTCAATAAAAATTGATTCTGTCTGTCTCTCTCTCTCTCACTGTTCTTCTCTCTTTAAAAAACAAAAACAAATAGCATTTTATATTTCTTATTTAATTTTTTCTCTTTCTCAAAAACAGAGTGGGGGGTTTGGACACATTTCATCCAAGCATTTTAGGAAATAATTTTCTAAATTAAACTGTTTTATGGTGTGCCTATGTAAATATGATAAACTGTCCAGTTCATTTGTCCCAATCTCACATTTAACAAATCATCAAAAAGTGGTATTATAGACCTAGTGCAGCCATGACTATGGATGGAAAAAGCCAATATAAAATGTTATCAAATGGATTCAATAGGATATTAAAAGAACACTATGCCATAATAAGAATTTATCAGTTGACTAAAACAAAGTGTGTGGATTTTAGTTCAGAAATGAAAAAAATCACATGTTCATCTTAACTAACACCAGAAAAAGTTTGATAAAACTCAAAGTGCTTTTTTTTTTTTTTTTGAGGCAGACTATTGTCCAGACTGGCCTTGAGTGCAGTAGCCTCCTGATTAGCTGGGATTTCAGGTCCACTGCATCTGGCAAATATTTATTAAGTCTGTAATAATAAGGACAAAGACTTTGGTTTAAAAAAAATTAAAATCGGGCACCAATATCATGCTATAGGATGAAAAGACATTTCTGTGTAAATAGAATGGAATAAAGAAGCTCACGGAAACGCCATCATTGGTTGCCATTATTTGAAAAGTTCTGGATAATTTAATAAAACTTTCAACTGAAATTAGAAGCAGGACTTTTGGGAAAATGGAGATGCAGTGCCCATTATTTGCAGGCAGAATAGTTATACCTAGAAATGAAAGAGAAAATGAAAAAACATTAGCATTAATAAGAACAAATAAGAATTAATATGAAAAAGGTTGGGTAAAAGATAAAGTTGATTTTTCTGTAGCTTAATAAATGAATAAGTATAATGAAAAATGTTCTATTTATGATAGCATTAGTGAGCACTTTAATGAAGAAAATTATAAAATTCTACTGAAAAATATAAGAGAAAATTTAAATGAAAAGTCATACATGATCCTGAATGGGGTGAAAGACTAAACAGATAAATGCTTACTATATCCACTGTGTCAAAATACCAAAAACATTTCTTTTGAATTTTAACCAGAAAGTTTATCTATTTAGATGAGTGAGTGTAAGATAAAAACTAAGACAAGATTTTCAGTGAATGATAATTAGGAGGAAATAGTATTACTAGGTATCATGTTTTGTAAAGCAACAGTTTGAACAGTGGAATCCTGAAGAACAAATATGTTTAAATAAACCCAGAAATAGAATATAAGAATATCTTCATTGTATATTAGAAATTAATACATGCTTCTAAAAAGAAACTTAAAAAGTGATTAGCTTCAAGATCCAGAATATATACAAATGACCAATAAACACATGGCAAGCTCTGTATTATTACTCGTCAGGCAAATAAATTAAAACACAGTGATATACTGCTTTCTATACACCCATCAGGAGGTCTAAATTTTTAAAGCCTGATTATTCTAATATTAAATGTGATGTGGAACCCTCATACACTGCTGAGGGAAATGTGAAAAGTTAAAGATATTCCTACTGATGCACTCCATTCTCTTCCTAGATATCTACCCAAGAGAAATGAAAACATGTTTATTCAAAGGGTTGTTTACATATTTCTATATCAGTTTTATACACAATAGCCCCAAATGGAAACAAGCAAAATGTCTATTAACATGTGAATGGCTTAAAAAAAAAGCCCCACCATTTAGTGTTACCAGTTTAGTGTCACCAGCCTTGGGTTCTTTTGCTCAATTTGAGATATAAATCTCTAAGAGGCAAGCAAACAAAACCATCTGAGCAAGATTTTTAAGGGCTTATGCCGTAGCATAGGAAAAGCAGTGCATTGCATAGGGTCCTGGACTACTTTCCCAGGACTTAAGAAGTAAAGCTTATTTAGACAAAAAGGGCAGGCCTGATCAGGTGCACAGGCAGCTCCTGTTCAGGATCCCAGAATGTCTGCACACATCTTGTCAGTTCTTTTCTCTCACCACAGCAGTTTGCATTTTGCACTGTGATCTGCTCAGTGCTCAAGGTGTCCATCTGTACTGTGTTTGTAAAGGGTGGTGGAGGTATTCACCACTGCCACCCCTGGAAGGTTTTGTCAGTCAAATCAGGGGATTGCAGGGAATGGTTGGGGTTTTTTTTTTGGTGTTTTTTTGAGTTCCTCATACTTTGTATGTTCTGGTTATTAATCCTCTGTCAGAAGAATAACTAGCAAAGATTTTCTCCCATTCTGGAGGCTTTCTTCACATTCTTGTTTCCTTTGCTGTGCAGAGCTTTTAATTTGAAGTAATCCCGTTTATTGACTATTGGCATTATTTCTTTTGTGCAGGGTGAGAGATAAGGGACTAGTCTTGTTCTCCTACTTATGGAAAACTAGTTTTTTTTTTTTTTTTGCACCTTTTGTTAAAAAGGCTGTCTTTTCTCCAGAGTATGTTTTTGTACCTTTGTCATGGATCAGATTACTTTACCTGTGTGGGTTTGTTTCTGAGTCTTCAATTTTGTACCATTGATGTATGTATCTGTTTTTATGCCAATAACATGCAGTTTTTGTAAACTGTAAGTAATATATAATTTGAGATCAGGTATTGTGATGCTCTAGCATTTTATTTTTTACTTTTTGGCCTGTCATTGCTTTGGCTATTCTGGGTCTTTTATTTTTTCCAAACAAATTTTACCATCTGCCCCCTTCTCTGATGAATATCATTGGTATTTTGATTGAATTTTCATTAAGACCATGTATTACTATTGGTAGTATGACCATTTTAACAATGTTGTCAATTTAAGTTTTTATAGGTATCCTATATATAGGTCAACAGAACATAATGGGGTGAAGTGTGCTTTTACTGAAAAGTTTTCCTCATCTAAAATAGTTATTTTTATGGTCTTAAGTTTCAAGATAGTATTGGTAGTTAGATTTGAGATGTAAGTGTAAGGAAAGAGGCTAATGAAGGAAAGAGAGAGAGGAGAGCCGCTCAACGGTAACACCTTTTTTCAGAAGAAACCTGCAGAGGGTAGACCAGTGGAGTCTGGGACCCCGCCCCTGCACCTCCGCTTACAGCCTGGGATAGATATAGAGGGAATGAAGGTGGAAGAGCCAAGGTGCGAGTTTTCTGGTTAAAACAGGAGCTTCAGTAGAGTGTGATTTTTCTGACAAGGACCCCGAGTCAATAGATTGCAATAAGGGCAGGAGTCAGTAGAAACAATGAGTAGGGGGTTTGCTGTCTGACTCACGTGAATGGTTTCTGGTAATTTTCCATATCCGTCAGTAAGTTTCACCTGTTCATCCTTTTCAGGATGTAGATTGTTTTGAATGCTTATACTTATATCAGTTCTTGTTTTGACTAATTTTTCAAAAGCATAGAATGTTGGTGCCATTGATGAGTTTTGATCAATGTGCTACTTTTTTTCTAAAGAAAGTATCAATTTTATTTAGTTTTCCATGTGGCTTTGGTTGCTCCAAGACTTTGTTGTGTATGTGTTGCTAACCACTGAGCCACTGCTCCAGCCCCTGATGTGTTACTTTTTATGAGTATATTTTACATAGGACTATTGTTTTGCATTGCTTTTCCATCAAAGACTCAATTAGATATTTTCAGTAGACCAATAATATGCCTAGGTATTTTAGCTAATTTTAAAAATAATGATGTCAGTAACTCTTATGTTTTGAATTTTGTGGGGAGGGTCCTTCAAAAGCTCAGGTGTAACAATTCAGGAAGGCTGTGGTAAGATGATTGGGTTAGAAAAGCCTTAACCCAATCAGTGAGTTAATCCCTTTATATGGATTAGCTGGTAACTGTAGGCTGGTGGGTGTGGCTAGAGGAGTTGGGGCATGCCTTTGGGCTATATATTCTGAGTCTGGGTTGGAGCTTCTCTCTCTGCTCTGCTTCCCCACGCGTGGCCTTGAGCTCCCTGCTCCGGACCCATATGGCCACCATGCTGTTCAGCCTCACCTCAAGCCCCAAGGAAAGGAGTTGGCCTTCCATGGACTGGGACCTCTGAAACCGTGAGCTACTAATAAACCTTTTCCTCCTAAAATTATTCTTGTCAGGCCTGTTAGTCACAGCAGCAAAAAGCTGACTAAAACAGTAACTGTTCATGGTCTATGTGGAAGATAGACAAAAGGAAGGCAAAAGTGGAAGTAGAAAGAATAGGTAGGATACTACTGCTGCTGTAATGATAGCTTGTCCAGGTGGGAGCGAGCAAATTCAGGGTGTATTTGGGTTGTAAAGCCAGTAGAACTTGACTGATGGATTGAGGTGGTATTAAAGATTTAAGAGTCAAAAGAGGACCCAACGTTTTTGATCTGTAAAAAACTGCGTAGTGGTGCAATTTGCTGAAATGGTCAAGTCTTGAGGTTGGAGGTGGAGGTGTGGATTGAGAAAGCTCTGGGTTGGCTGTTTTGACCTCCAGGGCACCAAGGTAAATAGTCCTCGTCATTCACAGCTGAATCCATTGTAACTTTTCACTTTCAGTTTTTATATATTTATTTAAAGTTATTTTACAAATTTATAGAAGTAATCATATAGGAATAATGAACAATCACTTCGTTAGAAATATGAACAATTTAAACATAGCAAACCTGATTTTTTAATTTTATGTTTTCCTGGTTTTTGAAGGCCAATATATAATTCACAAATGGGAAAAGTCCATTGACTATAATTAACTGCCCATCATTGACCTTGTACAAGTCTTGAAAAATATCCATTGTCCTGACTTCCAGATTTAAAATAGATTTGTTAGATTCTCTCTTATCATTACTTGTGGCTCTTACATTTTCATTGTCAAAGGTGTTATAAATGAAATCAAACACGTGGTCAGGTGTGGATGAGCAAGGCAGAAAATTTAGGCCGAAGGGTGAAAGAATGAGCACCCAGCAAGGAAATGATGGGTTTTTAATTCCGACCTGATGCAATACAGCCCTTTGCTCTAATTGGAGGGGCTCAGGTGCACAGTCTGCATGATTGACTGTGATTAGGTGGAGACAGGTGCAAAGAGGGAGTAGACGGAGACTGGGAGAGAGTGGGGGTGGGGGTCCTAGTGATTCAGCAGAGTTCACCGATGGGTGGCTACCAGAAGGGGTCCTTGGAAAGAGGTGGGTGGACACAGATGAGGGAGTTGCTATCTTCAAAGGGAGAGGGGTTCTAAAATGGAGGTAGTGAGTTATACATCACAATCTTTCAGGTTTGACAGAAAAGACATACATCTTACAAAGGCAATGCTTTTGAAAACTTTGATGGCTAGTGATTTTGTTGAAGAAAGGATGATCACTTTGAAAAACGTTTTTATTTTTTAGATTTATAAACTCCTATTGGAATGATAAATTTCATTTTGAAATCTGTTTCATTCTGTATGCCTTTGTATAGATAACCTTCCCTCCAAATATATCCACTTATCCACTTGAGCATGTAAATTTTGCAGTACAGACATCATAAAAAGATGAAAGAATACTTCCACATATCCTTGTATCTAAATGGGGTGGTCTGGGTTCTCTTAATATATTTCATGGTAAAGTGTCTTATTGAATGGCTCAAGAGTATCACATTTTCTTTTCGTCTTTAAAATATATATTGTAAAAAAATATAGTACATTCAATACTTCTTAAGCTTGAGAAAATTGATCTAGAATATCATCATTTGAAGAATCATAATCTGAAATTTGACTACTACTGATTATGAAATGTCTTTCTGTTATCAGCTTTCTTCTCTTTGCCATGGTGGGTAGAAAATGAAATATTTTGAAATCTCAACTAGATTCTTTGAAACCTCAAAAATAAAGGAATGATGTCTTAAGCTTCTTTCAAAAGATGAGGCTTAAGGCTGGGGCTGTGGCTGAGCGGTTACAGTACTTGCTTGGTATGCGCAACTACATGGGTTCAAACCCCAGCACCACATACACAACCAAGTGTTGGAGCAAGGAAAACCAAATGAAAAACTAAATAAAATTGATTCTCTCTCTCTCACTCACTCTCTCTGTCCCTTTCTCTTAAAAAAAAAAAAAAGGCTTTGGGTAAAACAATAAGAAAATGTACAGATGATATAGTAGCACAGTATCCTTTTGGACAATTCCATTATTCTTCCATTCTTTTATTAGAGTTTTTAAATATAATTGGAAATGATATATAACAATGAAATAATTTCAGGATGATGAACTAGCAAGATTTCTAGCTGTAGAAAAAATTAAAGTCAATGAGGCCCCATGATGTCTTAGATTTATAAGAATCCAGTGGACTTATATGGTGATTGCAAGATAAAATGGATTTTTTGGGGTGGTGGTGGTACTGGGGATTGAACTCACAAGTGCTGTATTATTGAGGTACATCCCCAGCTCTTTTTTTTTTTTTTTTTTTGAGACACAGTCTTGCTATTGCTGAGGCTGGCCTCAAACTCATAATCCTCCTACCTCAGCCTTCAGAGTTGGGGTTACAAGGGTGTACTTTTTTTTTTTTTTTTAAGAAAGTTAAATTTTTCTTTTCTCTTTGAAAAACCTATTAGGTATTAATCCTTACAAATAGAATTGCTCAGAAAAAAAATTTTTTTTTTAAAACCACAACTCTATTCCTTTGGACCCATATGGTTTTACCAAGGGTTAAATTTGAAATAGTTATTGTCTATTTTGGTGGAAATGTGGGGTAGTGGTTGGCTGTAGGAAATCTGGATCTCTAGAGAGAGGACTACACTTGAGACTGCAGTCAGAGAATCATAAGCACTTGAATGGTATTTGAAGCTAGATGGGATCACCAGCAAGAGAGAATAAATTGGAAAGAAAATAGGATCAAGAATAGAGCCCTGCAGCACACTAAGCTTTAAAAGTCCGATGTTTCCCCCTCATCTGCATCCTGTATCGCAATATACTTCTAATAAATGTGGAAAAAAAATAAAGCTGCTGGTGAAAACTCAAAAAATAAAAATAAAAAATAAAAGTCCGGTATAGGAAAAAGATACGGAGATGGTGTAAGCAGTGAGGTTGAACCTGCAATTCATTTAGAGAAGAATGTTTTGAGGAAGGAGTAATCCATTGAATCTAAGGGTGATGGGAGAAAATTAAAAATACAAAAAAGGTCAGAGAAGTTTGACTGTTGACTTTTTAGAACCATAGAGATTTTTGACCTTGAGTAGAGATGTTTCATTGCAGAAGTGAGGCCAAAAGCCTTTTTGTTTTGGGTTGCAGTGAGAAAGAAGAGAAAAGCAGCTTTTTCCATAGAGTCTGCTGTGAAGCAGGAGTAGAGACACTGGTTGGTAGGGGTTTCTTTTAATTCACTTGAGGGGATTGAATGGGATTGTTCCGATAATGTAGAATTGGTGGTGTGAGTCAGGGTGCTATTGTGCTTTAAATAAACATTAAGATTATATATTAATACTTTCATTAATACTGTCCAGGTCAGTGCAGAATAGCCACTGCTGAATTCCACTCCTCCCTCCCTTTCTCATTTTTGACATAAAAAAGTTCTGCTAGGATTTTTACTTGCCCCTTGCCTATCAGAAACATAGAACATTGAGTACTTGCCTGTTGGATTTAATGATGAAAATCAATAGGGAAAAATTAAAATCTTTGTTAAGCAAATCCCAGTTTTCTGAATACATTTAGTATTTAGTTTTAAGTTTAATTACCTGTTTTGTAGATTTTCTTTAAGGGTTTATATGAACTGTCAAAATTGCTATGTAAATGATAAGATGAATTGAAACAGCATTTAATTTAGAACAGTCTAAAATTAGAGTTTAGCTTATTTTCTTGTGAATGTTGCTTAGGATTATGAAAAACCAGAATTTGAAAGATTTTTATAAGTTTTGAGTAACAGATAATTAAAACACAGGAACTCTTGAAAATCTTCACTGTAGGAAGTGATTTACCAAATATCTATTAAGTGGGCCAGTTTGGAATAGTCAGAATTTATAAATAAAACATTATTTTGGGGACTAGAGCGGTGGCTCAGTGGTTGGACCACTTGCCTGGCAAGTGTGGGGACCCGGGTTCAAACGCCATCACTACATACACAACTAAGTGTCAGAGAAACAAAGGCCAGATGAAAAAATAAAGTTGATTCTTTCTTTTTCTCTCCCCCTCTTTCTCAAAAATAAAACAACAACAACAACCCCCCCAAACCCCCACTGTTTTGAATGCTTTTGTTTCCTAAAAAATGATTCTCTCAAGAATGTAAAGGTTATATCCAATGAAACTGACTCTGATCACTTTTCATCTTTATTCTTTATTCTTTGTTTTACTTATTTTGTGTTAAATTCTTAATCATTTGCTTTATATGAGTAAGACTGCTTAGATCATAAGACTTTCTGGAACAATTCTTAATACTATTCCTGGAACTAGATGGCCATTAAACAATACAGATGGCTCTTGAAATTTTCATGGTTGGCTTCTAAATGAGATCATTGAATGCAGAAATTATTTAGTACCAATTGTCAAGAGGCCCTCTAGACTCATTTCCAAACCTAATTTCTAAAACTATACAAAGAGGCAGTATCTCAAAAACAAATTTTAAGGTTGGCTACTTAGAATATAAGTTCTTTAGTGTTGGTGATAGTAAAATGGTCAGTTAAACTTATTGGAGGTAATGTTTGCCAAACTGTTATTTTACATTTTTAGGCTCATATATTTTTCTGTTTCAATATTTATTTAGCCTCTTGGATTGTGGGTATAGATTCTTTGGTTCTCCTTGTTTTCTTCCTATTTCAACACTAACTTCTTTAGTTTTGTCAGTTTTGTTTGTTTAGCAGGTAGAGACTTCCTCTTCAGCAAATCTCTAGTGTCCTGGTATGTTATATCATAGGTTCTAAACTTTTTAAAGAATTGGTCCCTGCCCAAGCCTTAGACAGTTTAATGTCTTCAGTAAATCTCAGCTTCTTACATGTCTCCTAGTAAACTCTGTTAAGCTCTAGGTCTTTCCTCATGGTTTTGTTCCTTTTCCCTGTGACGCTATTTCCCAACTTGTCTGTCTAGCAAATTTCTATTTATTCTTTATAGTTCTGGTAAAATAAATCATCTCCTAAATTTAATTCTTGCACGTTTGTTTTCTCTGTATCCCTATAGTGTTGAGTATAATCAGTAGCCACTAGTGGCTGCGTGCACCTTTAAATGTAGCTACTACATTTGAAGTTTTAGTAATCTAAATTAAGTGTAAGTAGCTACATGTGACTATTGGCTACTGTATTGGGAAGCATAGCACATTCTGTAGTGTGCCAGGGGTAAAGAAGGAAAATAGTGGGAAAAGATCAGAGTATTTCCTATGAAAATTTAGCATCTGTGTTGAGATGTATGTATGTGTAAAACACATGTCAGTGTTGGTATACTACCAAAACCAATAATAAATTTATCATTAATAATTAAAAATATTCATGTAGTGTGGATATATTTGGTTAAGTGGAATGTATTATTAAAATTAAATTTACTTGTGTTACTTTTTTTTTTTTTCAAATATAGGTGACAATTTAAAATTACACGTATGGCCCACATTTGTGACTCTCACTGCTTATCTATGGTGTAGTGATGCTAAGATAGTAAGCTCCGTATGGTCAAGCAGCTTTTCATTTTAATTTCAACTATTATTGCATCTTTAGTAGAATAGGTGATCAATAATCAGTTAAACATAATAAGTAGTCTCTAAAATTTTAACAGTAGACTTTTGAAGAATTGAAACTAAAAATTAAAGGCTGGGTGTGGGGGGCTGGCGTGATGGCTCAGCGGTTGTGCTGCTTGCCTGGCATGCACGAGGACCCCAGCACCATGTACACAATGAAGTTTTGGAGCAATGAAAGCCACATCTAAAACTAAGTAAAAAATGATTCATTCTCTTTCTCTCCCCCTCTCCTTCCCTCTTTTTCTCCTTCTCCCCCCACCCTCTCTCGCTCTTTCTCTCCACCTCTTTCTTTAAAAATAAAATAAAGGCTGGGTGTGGTGGCACATACCTGTAATCCTAGTGACTGGTGAGAGTGGGTGGCTGAGGCAGGAGGATCTCAAGTTTAAAGCCAGATTTGCCAACTTAGAACCCTAAGCAATTTAGGAAAACCGTGTCTCAAAGTATTAAAAAAAAAAAAAAAGGCTGGGGATGTAGCTAAGTGGTTCAACACCCATGGGTTTGGTTCAGACTCGAGTGGCAGCTCAGTGGTTACGGCGCTTGCCTGGGATGCACAAGGACATGAGTTCAAACCCCAGCACCACGTACACAACAAAGTGTCAGCAATGAAAATCACATGAAAAACTGAATAAAATTGATTCTGCCGTTCTGTCACTCACTGTCCCTCTATCTCTTAAAAAAAAAATGGGTTCAATCCCCATTACGAAATTAATTAAAGCAAATAACTTTGAAGGATTTTAGGTATATGTTTTATGATATGTTTTGATACATGATTGGTATATACATAAACACTCAACTTCATAAAGAGGGGGGGAAAGGCAGTAGTAATACATTTTTGAGCCAAATTCTGCTAACAGTTGAATCAATAAGTTCTTTTAACAGCATCTATGAGCGAAATTCTATTAAAAATTCCCATTATAAGAAGCTGAGGCAGGGCTGGAGCAGTGGCTTGGCAGTTACTGGTGCTTGCCTGGCAGCACCACATACACAAGGAAGTATTGGAGCAATGAAAGCCACTTGAAAAACTAAATAAAATTGATTCTTTCTCTCTCACTTGTCCCTCTCTCTTAAAAAATAAACACCGAGGCAGACATTAAATAAGTTGGCTCAAGAAACAAAAATCTCGGTGGTGAAAACATTTGAATTCAGGAAATTTGGCTTTATCATTTGTACTGTTAGCCAGTATGGTAAGGAAATGTAAAGTCATATAATTTCAATTGTGTAACTGCCCTCAGGTTGTGAAAGGATTTGTGTGAATGAGCACCAGACCGCACTGGTCTTGGGGCACTGTGGTGCCGCCTTCGCTTTCCTGGATTGAAGAGCGTTTACTTACAGTCTGCTGTTAAGTGTCTGAGGCTGGCGTTTAAACTTGTGATCTTCCTGCCTCAGCCTCTCAAGCTGCTGGGACAACAAGGGGCACCACTGTGCCTGGCTATTTTTACTTAATTTAAGATTTATTAATATTCAGGAGTCAAATTTTTCATTTTTGTCCACTTAGTATAAGTTTTTATGTTTATACTTTTAGTACGTAATGTATAATTAGCTCATACTTTTAGTATATAATGTATTATATATATAAATCTGTAAATATATGTATTTACAGTTCACAGAAAAGTATAAAGAAAATGTTGCCATGAGTAGGGTATAAGTGAAAATTATCATTTGACTTCTGGTAAAACCAAATGGTTGCTTATATAGTGGTTTCAGAAATCCCTTTCTCTCTTTTGTTAGTAGGGGAAATTTCTGTTCCATAATGCACTTACTTTTGGAGACAAAGCAAAAAGGCAAGGAAATAACTTATTTTCTCCTCAGCTATCTATTATTAGTTATTTTCTCCTCAGCTATCCACATTTCTTGTGGAGTTTTATTTCATATCTAACTGTAAGTCTAATATGCTATTTTTCTGAATAAATCTTATCAAATAGTCATGAAGCAGCAGGGAAAGCATACATTCTTTCTCATTTTTAACGTGCTGCCACAAATTTCCATGTGTTGAGGTTTTTTCCCCCCCTCTGTTCACATGATTCTTTGCAGTAGTGACATATCTTTTAAGAACTCACACGTTTGTAAGGGCATTCCAGAAAACTTAGCTTGAAAAGCATGCTATCCAAAGATGCAGATGGATTCTAGGTGGGAGGTGAATTAACTTGTAGGCATTGTCGTTTTGCATGCAGAAAATAGAAAGCTTATTTCTCTTGCTTGTGCAAGTTTGAGCTGGCAGGCAGTTCTGAACATGGGGCAGCTCTGATGCATACTGCCATCCAGGGATTTCTTTCCTTCTATCTTGTTGTTAGGTTATCTTGTATAGTATTGCTTTAGTCTGCAGAGATGGAGCTGAGTCACTAGTACCACACCACGTTTGCATTCTAGTTTGTGGGAAAGGGGGGAAATGAGTAGAAGGCAAGCAGTTAAAAAAAAAAAAAAAGTGTAACCTGAAGGTTATACACACTTCATGGTTTTATCCCATTAGCCAGAACTTAATCACACGGACATGCTATCTGTTCCTTATTTTACTTAACATTGTCTTTGAGGGTCATCCATGTTGTTGTCAGTGACAGGAATTTCTTTTGTTTCATAGTGAACAAGATTCCATTGCATATTAGCTTTGTATATTTAGTTCGATTTAGTCTTTTATTTTTATTGTTTTAAGTGCTAGAGATTGAACCCAGTACCTTGCCCATGCTAGACAAGCACTGTACCACTGAGCTACAGTCTCAGCCATTGATGTAGTCTTACATATTGTTTTTCTTTTGTTGCCTGTGCAATGAGGAGACATATCCAAAAGTCATAGCCCAGAACAATGTCTAAAGTTTTCTTCCGGTAGTGGTATAGTTTCAGGTTTCATGTTTAAATCTTTAATCCATTTGAATTGATTTTTGTATGTGGTGTGAGGTAAGGATCTGAATTCATCTTTAAGTATTGGTATATTATTAGTCAGCTTTTAGTCAGTGTGGCCAAAATACCTGACAGGAACAACTTAAAGGAGGAAAATTTTATTTGGGGCTTTTGATTTCAGAGGGTCAGTCCATGGTTGGATGACTCCATTGCCCTGGGCCAAAGTTAAGATGGAAGGGTATTATAGAGGAGTGCTCGGCTCATAGCAACCAGAGAGCAGAAAGTGAGAGAGGAAGGGTCCATGGACAGATATAGTCCAGGCCACATCCCCTGACAACCTTCTTACACCAACTAAGCCCCATCTGCCTACAGTTACCACCTAGTAGTCTATTCAAATTATTAATCCATTGATGAGATTACAGTTCTCATAATTTTATCATTTCACCTCTGAACATTACTGCATTGCCTAATATGTGAGCTCTTTGGGTAACATTAAAAATCCAAACCATAACGTCTGCCCCTTGCCCCCCAAAGCTCACCCCATCTCACAATGCAAGATGCATTCAGTCCATATCTAATCTTAACAGTTCTAGCAGTGGTCAAAGGCCAAAGTTTCATTTGACACTCAAGACATACTCTTGGCTCTGAGACCCTGTAAAGATCATAATCAAGTTACATACATCTAATACTCAATGGCACAAGTAAATGTACCTATTCCAAAAGGGTGGAATACAGGCATAGAAAGAAGGAATGTGACCAAAGTAAGACCAATAACCACCTGGGTAAACATTAGGCCCTGTAACTTTCCGACTGGCATCTGGTGCACGTGGTGGCAAGATATGAGCTTCAAAGGGCTTGGGTCCCACACTTTTGGCCCTGTTTGCTGTAGTCCACATGCCCTCTGTCTTGGCCCAGTTTTTCCCCCTACTTGCAGCTTTTCTCAGCAGACAGTTCATGTTCCTGGCATTTCTTATTTCTTGGAATCTCCATTGCAGCTTAGGTTTCACTCTCACAATTTCAAGCATCACCCTCTCAGGGGCAACCCACAGGGATTCAGACCCTGCCACACTTTGCCTGGCCTCCCAGACCTTCCTTGAAATCTCGGTGGAAGCTTCTGTGACTCCCCTTACTTCAGCATCCTGCAGTCCTATGTCGTCAATGTCAAGGTCTCTGCCAGCCTCACACAGTAGCTGGGCTCCTTTGAACCAGAGCTGAGTAGTCTCTGAATGCTTGGGTGGCTGAACACAGGGAAAACAATTCAAATGTATTAAAAAGGTAATTAGTCTATTTACATTTAATTCAGCCTCATAGAAAGTCTCAGGACAGACAAAAATGTAGATAAGTACTTTGCTAGAAAGTAACATGAATGGCTTCTAGACCAATTCCCAGAAGAGTCCTCATTACCACCTGAAATCTTATGAGCATACTCTTTATTGACCACATTACTATTGGCATGCTGGTCTTCTGAATGATTACCAGATTGTCCACTAAGCTTTGCTTCTCCAACCTGTATCTCCAAACAAACGTTTCCAAACTCATCTCAAGACTAGTTCCAAAGGCTTCTGAACCACCTGGTCAGAAGTAGTCACTTGTGTCAATTTCTGTGTTAGTCAACATTTCATTGCAACCAAAATACCTGACAAGAGCAACTTAGAGGAGGAAAAGTTTATTTTGGCCTCCTAATTTCAGAGATTCAGTGCATGGTTTGTATGACTCCATTGCTTTGGGCCCCGGTGAAGCAGAACATCATGATGAAAGGGGATGGCAGGGCTGAGCAGTTGGAGTGCTTGCCTGGCATGCACGAGGACCTAGGTTTGAACACCAGCACCACATACACAGCTAAGTGCCAGATCAATGAAAACCAGATGAAAAAATAAATAAAATTGATTCTTTCTCTCACTGGCCTTCTCTTTCTTTAAAAAAAAAAAAAAAAAGGCGTGGCAGAGGAATGCTCAGCTCCTGGCAACCAGGAAGCAGAAAGCGAGAGGAGGATGATCCATGTACATATAGAGTCCAGGTCACACCCCCCCAGTGACTGACTTCCTCCATGTACATCTTATCAGCCTGCGGTTACCACCCAGTGATCTATTCAAATTATTAATCCATCAAGTGGATCAATCTGCCAGTGAGTTTACAGCTCTTGTAATCTAATCATTTTACCTCTGACCATGCCTGCATTGCCTAAAAGGAATTTTTGGGGGACCATTACATATCTAAACCATAATTACCAGTACATTCAATTTTCTGAACACCATTTAATAACGATATGATCCTTTTCCCATTGTGTGTTCTTGCATCGGTGTGGGAGATCAAATGACTGTAAATGTGAGGATTTATTTCTGGGCTCTGTATTGTTTTGTTTAGACAAACAAATGAGCTATCTGAAAAAGAAATCAAGAAAGCAGTCCTTCTGTTTTTATGCCAGTACTGTAGGGGTGTGTGTGTGTGTGTGTGTGTGTGTGTGTATACACACATACAAACAGGCAGTGGGGATTGAACCCGGGGTGTTTTACTACTGAGCTATGTTCTGAGCCCTTTTTTATGTTTTATTTTGAGACAGGGTCTTGCTAAGTTGCTGAGGGTCTCAGTTGCTGAGGTTGGCCTCAGACTTGAGATCTTGCTTCTTCAGCCTTCTAAATAGCTGGAATTGCAGGAGTATGCCATTGGGTTCAACTGTCAGCTTTGTTATATATTTTGAAGTCATGTAGTGTGATGCATTGTGCTTGCTCATAATTTCTGTGGCTATTATAGTTCTTTTCTGATTCCACATGAATTTAAGAATTGTTTTTCTACTTCTGTGAAAAATGCAATTGGAATTTTGACAGGAATTGCCTTATATATGTAGAATGATTTGGGTAGTTTGGGCATTTTAGCAGTATTAAGTATTCCAATCCATGAACATGGGATATCTTTTTGTGTATTTGTATTATCTCCAATTTCTTTCATAACTGTATTTCAGTTTTTGGTATATAGATCTTTCCTCTCCTTAGTTTAACTTTATTGCTAACGATTATTTTCAAATATTATAAGCTGGATTGCTTTCTTGATTTCTTTTTCAGAGAGCTTGTTAGTATATAAAAATGCAACTGGTTATTGAATGTTGATTTTTATGTACTGCAACTTTACAGAATTTATTAGTCCAACACTTGGAGTCTTTAGGGTTTTCTTTATATGAGACCATGCCATCCATAAGCAGAAATAGTTTTACTTCTTCTTGATTTAGATGCCTTATGTTGTCTTTTTTTTTGTCTAATAAAGAACTGGGTAATAGCCCTAAATAGACATTTCTCAAAAGAAAACATACAAATGACCAGTAGGTATGATAGAATGCTCAACAGCACTAATCATCAGGAAAATGCAAATCAAAACCATGATTAGAATGGCTGTTATCAAGAAAAACAAAAGATAACAAGTCCTGGCCATATTGCAGGGAACAAGAGAACCCTTACATATTATTGATAGCAATATAAATTAGTACAGCTGTTATGGAAAACAGCTATACTATATACTCTATAGAGTTTCCTTAAAAAAATAAGAATAGGAACTACCATGTCCTCCAACAATCCCACTACTGGGTATGCAGCCAAAGGAAATTAAATCAGTATGTCATAGAGGCATCTGCACTCCTAAATTTGTTAAAGCACTATTCACAATAGCCAAGGAATGGAATCTGCCAAGTGTCCATGAGCTGATGAATGGAAATTGTGAGATATTTATATATATTTTTTTCACACACAATAGAAATTCAGTCATAAAATCTCTACTTACTTTATCCCTGAAGCTTATTGATTAGGCCTGTTTTTGTAGTTCACCAAGTAAATCTGTTTCCAGGACTGGGAGGGAAAGTGGGTAGCATAGTGATAGAGATGTTGCCTAGTGTACCCTGTGCTCCATCCCCAGCATTGTAAAAAGAAAATAACATCTATTTCCATATTCTTAATTGTCCTGGAAGGATATTTTAAAAATATGAATACTACACAATGAAACAAATGGATGAGTTTCAGAAGTGTAGTGTAGTGTCCCAAAAGAGGGACAGTGAGAGAAAGAATCAATTTTTTATTTAGTTTTTCATGTGGCTTTTGTTGCTCCGACACTGTTGTTTACGTGATGCTGGGGTTTGAACCTACGTCCCTGCGCATGCAAGGCAAGTGCTGAAACTGCTGAGCCACCTCTCCAGCCCCTGTTAAACTTATTTTTAACACAACTGGAGATCTTATACTCTAACTCTTCATTTAAATGTAAGAGGAAGTGCCTGGTTACTTAATAAAATTGGGATTGAAAAGAAGGCTCTTAGATTATTGATTTTAGGTTTGGTATTATCAGTATCCCCATGTTACTTATGCTATACATCAGTTCAGAAAGGTTTTCAATACTGGTTATGGACATGAGGCCCTTTCTAAACTTCTTTGTCATTATCAAAAACAAGAACATCTATAATGCTCTTATACTTGCCTTATTTTTAAAAAAGATTACTGGAAAATTTAAATGTGCCTTATATTTTAACATATGAATGACATTTTGATATAAAAGCAAATTGATGCAATTATATGTGATCTATCTCCATAACTGACTTCTGATGCTCAGGCTTTGAAATTGTTATGAACTGCCAGGAGAGGTGGTGCAAGCCTGTAATCCCAGCGACTCAGGATCTGAGACAAGAGGATCACAAGTTCAAGGACAGCCTCAGAAACTTAGCAAGACGTTTAGCAACTTAGTGATACCATGTCTTAAAATAAAAAAGTGTGGAGAGGGATATGTCTTAGTGGTAAAGCAAGTTCACCTAGGTTCAATCCCCAGTGGGGGGGGGCATAAAGTGCTATGATATGAATAATTTTGTCTTCCCAAAATTCTTATATTGAAACCTAATCACCAATATGATAGCATTTGGAAATGAGACCTTTGGGACGTAATTAATGCCCTTATAAGAAGAGACAGTAGAGAGCTTGTGTCTTTTCTTTGCCCTCTACCATCTGAGAATGTAAAAGGAAGACAGACATATGCAAACCAGGAAACAGTCCTGCACCAGAATTTACCATACTGATAATCTGATCTTGGAGTACCATACCATGAGAAATGGATTTCTATTTAAGCTACTCAGTTTGCAGTATTCTGTGGTAGCACTCTGAGCTATAGGAATATTTCTATTCTGTTGTGCTACTAAATAAGAGTCCTGGGTGCCTTAAACCTTTCTTTGTTCTTTGAAAGATATCTAAAAATTCTAAAGGCATTTAATGAATGTTTTTAAGGGAAAATGGGTAGGTTTGGATTCATTTTGAAAAATTTCAAACCTCAGAATAATAAAGTACTTAGATATCTTTTACCTAGATTCGCTGATGGTTATTATTTTGTTTCAGTTACACACTCATGCTCTCTTTCTTATGTTTGTGTTTCTTTCTCTGTATGTGTGTAATGTATCTATTAGTTTTTTCCCCCTGACCTGTTTGGGAATTGGTTGCAGGTCAGATATTTCATTCAACATGTGTCTCACTCAGGGATTTTAACATTGATAGGATACTATTTACATAGTGTATATTTCAAATTTCCCCAGCGTCCAGATTCTGAAATATCAAATTATTATAACAGGGAATTATTACTTTGAAAATAATTTTTTTTTAAACCTGGAGTTTTTAAAGGTTTATCCAGTGGTAAACTATGGCAAATTTTAAATGAGTTCCCAGGAGTATGGTTCTAAGCCAGAGAGATTTCAAGCTATGGATTTTCAATATGCTTTTAGGTATCAATACTATCCTTAAATGTTGTGAGATCATAAACTGTGTACTGTTGATATTATAATTTATATAGTTTTTTGTGAAGATAAAACTAGGGAGTCTCAAATCTTGAGATAGGAATTAAGGTTACGTTTCTTGTCAAATTGTCTTTGAATTCTAAAGTTCTATTGGCATTAAAAAATTTAGCAGGTATTTATAAACTGTAACAGTGTACTGGGTGCTCTAGGAGATGTAAAGAAAACCCTTAATCTGTAAGAATTTGGAAGTTGTACAGAAATAAATGAGTATGTGAAGTAAATAGTATGTGAAGAGCTGTAAGAATATATTAGCAAAGTGTAGTAAAAATTCACAGAAGCTGGGCTATGTGGTGAGAAGATACTCTTCTTTGCATTGAAATCCAGGGTCTGTACTATCACCTTCCTGTTTATATCAGAACTTTAACTGAAATTAATTGCACTAATAATCACAAACTGCATGTAACTAAATTAGATTAACAGACCAAAAAAGTAGGGGAACTTTTGTTTTGGTGATATATTGTAAATAAAAAAATCATTAATATTAAAAATAATACATTATAACAAATTCAAGTAATGTAGAATTTGAAAAATGTCATCTATGTCCTCCTCATTCAATGATAATACCTATTAACATTTCAGTGTGCTTTCTTTACTTGGCATTTTTTTGGGGAGTTGGTATGTATGTTTATACTTGATCTTGCCAAATATAAATTGTTGTTTTCTGTTTAAGTACTTTTTTCCATTTTAATACCACCTTTTTATAAACATTATTTTAATTTTTAAAAAATTTTTATTTTTTGGCTTTAAACAATATGAATTTTTATTTTAAGATTACTTCTCTAAAGCAGGCATCTAGTGGACTCAGTTGGTTTCTCATTATCAAAAGGAAGAAATGTAGATGTTGGTGGGGCTTTTAAATATTGTTTTTATTTTATTTATTTATTTATTTATTTATTTTATTGAGAAATTTATTTTTTGAACAACCCTGCAAGTTTTTAACAAAATAATACAAAATGTATATAGATTCTGGAGATTAGATTTACCCCCAAGAGTGTCCCCCCCCAATTACCCACACTTATCCCTCCTTTCCCCTTCCCACAATATCGCTAAAAAAGTATTAGGTTGTATAACATTACACCTTATCTGGATTTAACACATGATAACAGACCACTTTTCTCAATGGCCAGGGTCTAGTTCCAGCCTCCACAGATGAGTGGAGACATTCAACCCTTGATTCTCTGGGTTAAGCTGATTTTACTCAGTATAATTTCTTCCATAGTCATCCGTTTACCTTCAAAGGCTGCAATATCATTGTTTCTAATTGCTGTGTAAAATTCCATGGTATATATGTACCACAGTTTTTGGATCCATTCATCCAATGAGGAACATCTGGGTTGTTTCCATAATCTAGCAATTGTAAATTGAGCTGCTATGAACATAGATATTGCTGTGTCACTATAATGAGCTGATTCTAAATCCCCTGGAAAAATACCCAGGAGTGGAATAGCAGGATCATATGGTGGGCTCATCCCTAATTTTTTGAGGATTCTCCACAATGCTTTCCAGAGGGGCTGTACCAGTCTGCAGCTCCACCAGCAATGTGCTAGTGTGCCCATCTCTCCACAGCCCCTCCAGCATCTATTATTGTTTATTTTCTTCTTAAATATTGTTTTTAATGACTCATAATATTCCATCAAGTGATTGCTCTTGATTTATTGAACAAAAGAATCCATTCTTCATAAGAATAAACTGTAGAAAGTTATGATAGAGAATATTTGCCCTCAAAAGGAGGTACCATAATTTTTTATCATATCAAATGTTTTGCTTGTTTTTTTATTTTGCTTGTTTTTTTGGCTAACATTTAACTTATTAAAATTTTTAAGCTTTTTATCAGATATAGTCTGAAAATTTCATTGTTTTGTTGACTTGTGAAGGATTATTGTTTCTATAATTTGATTTTTATAAAATTCTTATTAATGGGAAAAGGCAGAAAAAGCAAAAGGAAGAGTAACAAAAGTGGGTGGTACACTGGAAAAATCTGAGCATTTTATTCTAACTATAAAAAATACGGGCTGGAGGGGCTGGAGCGGTGTGGCTCAGTGGTTACGGAGCTTGCCAGGCATGTGCAAGTACAAAGGTTCAAACCCCAGCACCTGTGTACACAACTAAGTGTCAGAGCAACGAAGGCCATGTGAAAAACTAAATAAAAATTGGTTTTCTCTCTCTCTTGCTCTCTCACACACTCTTACTGTCCTTTTCTCTTAAAAAAAATTTAAAAAAAAAAAGGGCTGGAGCAGCGGCTCAGTGATTGGAGCGCTTGCCTGGCATGTGTTTGGACCTGGGTTTGAACCCCCCAGTATCACGTACACAACTAAGTATTGGAGAAACAAAGGCCAGATAGAAAATAAATGAAATTGATTCTCTCCCTCTCTCTCTCAAAAAAATTTTGCTTTGATTTACTAGTTCATTCATATACGTAGTAAGGTTAAAAAAAAAAAAAA